>DWRA01002726.1:0-13382 GCA_018250295.1 Spathilepia clonius
ATGGATCGTGGTCACGCAAATATCGGCAACTAAGAAATCAAAACTTAGTATCATGAGTACCCGTTACATACCAAAATGAAAACAGAAAACTTTACTCACCCTTAGCTCCTAAATATAGATTGGGGCCAAAAGATTTCTTCCTTAAATATATTCTGGAGTCTCGAGCAATGTCTGTTGCCTGAGGAACCCAATAATGCCAAGTGCGATCTGTAAGATTTTCTCCTGTATTCTTATCATATACTAGTTCTTCAACTGTGTGATAGCCTACCCCCATTGTAAACGCACCTTCTATCTGCAATTTTTTATCGTCGCGGTTATATTATAATAATATATTAATTGTGCTATTGACTATTTATTAAACTCAATTAACTTACCTGTCCTATATCCATGCGGGGACTTACACTTTGACCAACATCTTCCATTATATCCACCTGGTCAAATTCCCACTGTCCCGTTAATATATCGACGGTAACCTGCGCTATAGTAAAACCAAGAACGACATATTGAAGCAAATCATCATTATTAGTATGGCTATGAGCTTGTAGGTCCACACCTGAATTAAAAGCTTCAAGAATCAATTCTTCCCAAGTTGGATTATCCATTCGAGCTCTTATTGGTTCAAGATTTTTTAATAACACCTCACAGCATCTTTGAACTCCTAATCCAACAGACTGCGATGCATTACTTCCACCCGTAATAAAGCCGTTAGGATTGATTGTAGTATCATTAGCTTTTATTTGAACTTTCTCGATAGGTATCTTTAAGAAATAGGCACATATTTGTACAGCTTTTGTATTAATTGCCTGTCCTAATTCAATGCCACCGTGAGCTATAGACACAGTGCCATCACCATGATAAACTGACAAGTTTACATCTAAAGTTGCAATACCATTAACTATCCATTTCATAAATGCAACACCCATCCCTTGTTTCTTCCATCTGTTTTCGGCATTAAACTTTTCTATCTTAGCCTTCCTTTCAGTATACAAAGATTTTTCTTTAATTGAGTTTACCATTTCTACAACGTCATTTTTTATTTCAGGGCTGATATTAGCTAAACGAACATCTATTGGATCAAGAGATAGAGCATATCTAACTCTTTCTATAATTGTTTCAGCCATTGCTATAGCTTCTAAAGAACCTGTAAACAATATATTTTAAGAAATTAAATTCGAATAGTATCTACCACTTTTTTTATGATTAATAATTGCAAAAATTCAATCACGTAATTTTGTAAATGTATATGCTCAAACAAATAAAGAAAACAGACGGTAATTAAACATTAAACAATATCTGAATATTTTTTTCCGATTTACCGCTTGAAATACATATTTACCAGGTGATCGACACCACGTGTTAGATGGTGTATCCGTGATAACATTGTACGATTTAAAATTCCACTTGGATTTATCGTAACAATTGCTATAGGATTCACTAGCAAATTGAATCAAAGGCTCATTTGTTATGTATCCATCATCTTCGTATAATTCTTCATTAATGTATTGAATAACGCCCTGATTATTAACTGCAATCTGTAAAAAAACGTACTAACACTTATAATTGTTATATTATATTTATTGATAAACAATAATTGTTTAACTTCGTATCACTAAAGATTTCGCCCAAATTAAGATTCTTACCTCGAAATCCGTACTACAAGAGAGTCTTTTTCCAACTGCCCTCATGTTAGTTCTTAAAGACTGTATAAATCTGCAAGGTCTGTTTAGTTTGTAGGCCACTAAGCTACAGGCTAATGCCACCTGATTAGAGCGAGAGATCTTTATGCCGAAAGTACCACCCAAGCGTCGAATTTTTACGTCGATCCTGAAATACGGATTACAGTGAAGCATAGTCAATTATTCTTAAAGTGTTAGACATATATGTAGAGTTTGATCACTAACCTGTTTTTGCCAATATTTAATAACCGAGAAATCGTCCATTGTATGCCATCCATCCACTGAGACGCAGGGTAAGTGCTAAGCCCTTCTTCTGATGGTCGAGTAACACACACTAATGTCTCCATACAAAAATGGTATTGTCCTCGTATTGTATGGTTACCTTTAATTTTTTTGGCAATGTCGTTTCCAGTATTCGTTGCATTAGTAGTATTAAACAATGTTACTCGATTTGAGTCGTTTTTGGCTATTTTGATATCAATAACGGGGGTTTTTTCGTTACTATAATATGTTACACCGACAAGTTTGGTCGCTACGTCAGCTATATGTTGTGTTTTAGCTACAATAATACCGAAAGGTTGATTGAAATATTTTACTTCTCCATTACATAGTAATTCTTCATTTGTTTCATAAAACACGCTTCCAGCCGGTGTAAAAGAATTTATCCCGGTTATATCTTTCGCTGTATAAAATGCTATAACTCCTGGATATTTCTGAAAATGTTTTGTCGTGTATAAATTAGTAATGACACCGAGAGAAAACACTCTGATAAAATAATTTAAAAATTATCTTAAATTTATAGAAACGTATCAAAAACTATAATAGTAAGAAAAGATATGCTAATTACATATGTTACAAATTGATCGTGCAATAGATTTATTTTTATGATTAATTAAGTGAAACTTTTATACCTACCAAAGCATAACTCGCGTCAATGGTTTTTATAGTACCGAGAGGAACAGTTGTTAATGCAAATGAAGCGTATACTTCATGCGGAAGAGATGGTAAGTCTTCAGCATAAGAAGCTTCGCCCGCACACTGAATCTAAAAAAAATAAAAATGTAAATTCTTTACATTTAATTTTGTACAAATAAACGACACATTCAATTTCCAATATTTAAAAATTTAAATATTATAGATACGCCATTTTATAAGTACGTAATGTAGCAATTATATCTTTATTACTGATAATCGGTATTACCGAAATTCAATAATTTATTGATTATCGATATTGATGTATCGGTATTGATTGATTGACGAATAGATTTTCGGCATTACCGATAGTGAATAATTATATTGTATTAATTAAAAAAGTGAGTAATTAATAGTAGTTAGTAAGTCGGAGGAAGAAATCCCGGTTGCGAAATATTAGAGAGTGGACAAGAATAGCGAGTGCAAACTATTTCACCTCGCTAAAGATCGAGGGAAGTTTTTAGAACTGACAGCCAACCTTTGCTAGTCGGAAAGGCACCTTAAGAAGAAAAAAGAATAAAAGTATATAAATACCTCTAATCGTCGTCAACATAACCCAATTTGATGACTGAGACACTCTTTCCACGTTAGCCACGAAACTTAGTTCAATAAGTTTTAGTTCTTAATTGGTAGCGCTTACAATTAATGATCAACTTACTAGTGCGTCCACTTTTTGTATCGGCTCATTCAACGGATATAATGAAGGATCCGTGTCAAACTCTTGTCGTCCTTTAGATACGCCTCGATTTTGTTTAAGATCAGTCGAACCAGATACATATTGAGAATTTAAGATCGTCGGCGGACAAAGATATAGTAGACACTGCAAAAGGTGTAAAAATGGAGAATTTATTATAAACATTGTATCATAATTTTACGTTTTCTTAATTTCACAAACGCTTTTAGAAGATCTCGTGTTTTTCATGTCGAATTAGATTTAAAAACTATATTATCTTTACGTGGTTTGAACATTTTAATGAATAACTCATACTTATCGGAAGATCCAATCTTTTACGGAGATAACAGCTTAAATTTTATTTTCTAATTATTTACATAATACATTTTCTATTAACTAACCTTATAAAATAGTCCAATAGCAAGTTGCCTCCTATATTCTACCGAAGGGTTTGGAGGATTCTCTGTTACAACTATTTCGTTGGATAACACCTTTATTGTTTCTGTCAAGGTTTCATTTACGAATAGTTTCTTATTTATCAAACACCTCTCAGTTTTAATTGCTCTATTAAAGGAAGGCGAAAGACCGCCATACACTATTCGACATTCTTGAACTACATTGTCTGCATTTAGTTTATACAGAAATCCAGCATTCACTATAGCATGAGCGTTTTGTGCACGAGGCATTATCTGAAAACAATAGTTTTATTTATCTCAAGTATAGTTTTTTATCTACCTACTCCATCTAATGGTATGTGGATACTGCCGACTATGGGCATCTGTAATTAGCCTTAGATAAGATTATAGTCCAATCTGACGTTGGCAATGCATCTAGCATTGCTATCCCAGTTGCTTCCCTAGTTTCAAGCTTTCTGCTGCTGCGTAACAATGGAAAATGTAGAGTTGTAACCAATTTCAGACCAACGATCTCTCAAGAACATATAAGTGCCAAAAAAGTATATATATTTTTTGATATTATAAAAGAGATACTATATAGAGAGATATAATATTACTATTGTTATCAACGTACACATAGTAAAATACAACTCCTATGGAGTTGTATCACACAAATATATTTTCTTCAGACTTTACATATAATATTTATGCAAAGTTGTCAAAATAAGACAGCTATAAAGTAGTTTTTTAAACGCGATATATGTATAATGGAATGTATTTTTCTGGGCCTAAGCATAATATAAGAACTACTTAACTTATGAAATACCAACAATACTTCAGTCCGTTTGGATGTATGTTCTGCGACATGAATATGAGAATTTATGGAGAATATTTCAATATAATTAATTTAAACAACTCTTATCTTAATTTTTTATTTCCTTTGTATTTGTTAATTATCTTGCTTTTATATTTACGAGTCCATGTTTTTGTGCATCAGTTCTGTGCCATATGTCTGCTTTTTATTGCTATCGTCATTGATATATTTATGTATTTCTTATGAAAAATGTTGTTTAACTGGTTTTTATTACTACCACACAAACACAATAAACGCGTGATCTACAGTTCAGCAATATTAAGTACCTTAATAAAACTCGAGCAGATAATAATAATTTAGTGCTTACCTTTTTCGTCACTAGTCTGTAACGGTTGTTAAGCGGTGGAAACATTACGTTCAGAATTATTTTTCCTTTCATATTTTCTTTCAAAAAACCCTCCACGCTTACTGTTTTACTATGTACGCGGTTGGTTACTAAAAAAATCTTTGTATGTTAAAAATAGTGTACGGTATAATATGGTTTCCGACTGAACATATTATGAACTACTATTAGGGAATCGCAAATAGAACATAGCAAATGTCAGATAACTTTTTAGAATGACTTATTTTAGATTTAAAATGAGATTATGAAATTAGTGATTGAAAGAATTCTTAAAGATGGGAAGATTATTTTTCATTTGATTCTGCGGTAGTTTCATCTATTTTCGCCTTCATTAAACTGCTATCCTGTGGTTGGACGATCATAGTTAACTATGAGTACTAATATAGTTATCTAACATTCCTGTAACGGTTGCGATGTTCCTCATGTCGGATTCCACTCCTATGCGGTTAGTTACGGACACACACACGTAAAATATGGCTTTCTACTCTTTATATAAATGTTACCTATTGTAATCTGGGCGCCAACAGAATTAAGAAGGAGAAAAATATCCGAACTGAATTCAGGGTGGGAATGTTTTATCATTAAATTGCCTGCGATTGTTCCAATCTGAAATTTAAAATGGAAATTATAGTGATTTCTTACTGTATATGATGATACGAAATTATCTCTTTACCTGCAGTTTCAGCAACAAGTGCTAAATTTAATAAAGGTAGAGTAGTAAAAGATACAAAAATAGACAGGTGTTTCTAAGCAACCAAAAACTACAAAATATATCGATAACGTTAATATCTTGTTAAACAGCAACAATTGTGATTACTCGAATTGCACATTTTTATCACCATTTCCGTACTTTGAAGAGTGGTAAACAGTAATTGCACCCGTTATCACTAAGTTCACGTCCGTATTACATGTGTCTTATAAAATAACAACTCAAGTGATGCCACTTACATTTCTCACAGGAATATGAGCGATTAGCTCCATGTGCTCTACAATAGTTTTTAAATAGCCAAAGTATTGCTGTTTGCTAATATTATTCAAAATCTCCATAGTTTCTGTAAGGGTATTGCCAGCTCCGACTACTAAGTTCTGATCTACTATATATCCTTTTAATGCGCGTAATCTGCTAATGTCTATAAGTATTCGAGGATACTCATCTCTTGGGTAAACTCCTGAAATATTATGGGTTTATTTTATTCAAACGCGTCTTAATCGTATACCGGACTTACCGGTGCATAAAACCGACATGACCTAATAAAATAAGTTAACAAGAGCAATACAAGTAAAAATTTCTCGTGCGAAGTAAAAAATACCGGTTGTATGAATTTAAATTGAGACTGTCTTGAACTCATAAAACCAGTTACGGTTTAAACAGTAACCTTAATTACACCGTTTAAATTGTATAAAGGGTAAGTGAAATGTAACTTACCTTTTGCAGTATTGCCAGCGACCAACATGTACGAACCGTCACCTTTCTCCCGTAAAATATTAAATATATCTGAAATATCCTGCACTATGTACCATAGACGACCATCACTTAATTGAATACAACGCCAACCCAAAACGTCGTCTCCAGACACGAAGCACCAGTCAGATTCATCGCATTTTTCCTTGCTACATTCTTCGCCATTCTTTTTACAAATTTTCAAGTCCTCTATATCGGGTATATCTGATTCAAGAGCATCACTAGCGAATTTCTTAAACGCATCTAGAATAGGCCTGTATCCCGTACATCGGCAAATATTACTTCCAAGAGATTTTTCAACTTCGAGCATAGTAAGTTTTCTATTTTGAAGTGAACTGTAACGACAATCAATCAACATAGCGCGAAAATCTAAATCAATGATCGAAACAATGTTGTTGTAATCGATTTTTTTCCATACTTGAAGCAGACTACTATAAACATATTATTTTATACAAGTAATTCAAATAGGAATTTTTATTTATAATATCACAATAACTGCTCTAAATCAATTCAAATAAAAGTACATAAATTAATTATAATTAAAAACAATTTTGAAGATTTTTCTCTATCGTTCTGTTTGAAGTAATACCTATAACGGCTTTTAAAGAAACTTTAACTGACATATACTTGATGTTATGAGGCTTCTTTTATATAGAATGATATAGGGTTCCGCATAAATAATAAAACCCATTAAACATACGGCACGCGCTGCATCTTGTTACAACTGTTGAAGGTAAAAAATTGTATACCTCGTGATTATTTTTAAGCGTAGGTGAAACCGCGAGGCTCAGCAAATATTGCTAAAATTCATCTATTCACTAGTTTATAATTTAACATATATATTTTGTTGAAATAAGTACTTTCACCTAGAGGTAACGAGTGTCATTGTATAATGCAATTGTCACCTGTATATCGACATCACGAATCCTGGACTGCAGTAACCACACTGGGAGCCATTGCTCTCTGCAAGCTTCGTCTGCAGCGGGTGGTACCCTGTCATCCTGTTCCCCAAATCTTCTATCGTTTTGATTTCCCATCCTTGACACGACGTTATAGATACCAAACACTGGAAACATAATTTTAATATTGAAAGTAGTAAGACCCTGGCTCCACCTCCACATAATTTTCTGCTAAAGTTTATTAAAGCGGTGTAAATCGTAAGTATTCAGATTTGTAAAAACAGAGATGCAAACCAGAGATGTTCCAACTTAGTCTGCAGAGGCATAAACAATGACTTGTCTATATGTTAGTAATAAATACACTATATTAAACAATATTTACATATAAATATGCTATTACCTTTGATACGTGAAAAATCATTGAGAGAAAAATTATTAATTTACTCTTATGTACTGCTAAAAAAATAATTGTTGAGAAAATCTATAGCCATTCATGATCGATATCAAGTATAACTGATATTCTGTTCAGAATCGGCTACAAATGTCTGGGCCGTCACCACTTAAAATAATTGATGTTAAAAAACTTACAGAATTGACTGCTTCTACTGGAGCACCAGGGTATTTAGTGACGGAGACGATGCAAGCTCCGCAACCACCTTCTAGGCACATGTACTTCGTGCCGCGTAGTTCCAAGTGGTCCCGTAAATAGATTAACAGGGTCGTGGCGGAACTCACTTCACAGCCAACTGGAACAAACAACACTTAAGTAAAATCTACCAATACATTGTCTAAAAATTTCACACAATTCACAGCAAAGATGATGGTTCATAGGTTGTCAAATATGTTGTGTCTAATCTTTGAATAATTAGCGTCTAATAACATTAATTAAATAATTCTTATTTTTATACTATGGAAGTAACAAATATTCCTTGTTTTCGTTATAAAATGGTAGAATTTATAATACAGAACATAAATTATGATATCATCATCATCAGCCGGTATCAGTCCAATGCTGAATATAAGCCTCTCCCAAGGCGCGCCACTAAGCCCGATATTCGGCTCTTTTCATCCAGTTACCTCAAATGTATAACACGACTGCAGGATAAATATACTTTCTTTGATATAACAATAATATTTGCACCTAAACTAGACGCGAAGTAAAACATAATTCACCTAACTAAATACTCAATTCCTGTTCTAGTAAAATAAGTGAAATAAATGATTATCATTTACACTTCTCGCTTTTTCATCTAAATTGTAATATTTGTATGTTTACCGGTAACACCAACACCGTTCACACTAAAGGAGATGCGATCCATGACTGTACTGCACGAAAGTGATCCGACAACTAAATTAGTATTGAGTAAAAAAATAATACATGCTCACAAATAAATAAAACTGAAGTGTTTCCTGTAATGTTAAACTAACTTTCAATGTTTTACGGTCACCATATCAAAAAGTTAACTAGTCCAATTTTAAATATTTTGTTTGTTAATTTGTCACAGCTAAATAGTGGAATCAATTGTGATGGGACATATTCTGCAAAATATAGAATAATATAACATAGTTATAATTACAAATGTTATTCTGTCACTCAAACTGGTCCGTGCGTGAATTTTTTTTTAGTCACTGTAGTACAGTTGGACATACGTATTCATTTACATATAAATAAGATTCCTAACATTAAGTAGAAGATACGTCCAATATCTGAACTTATCACTGACGTTGAACATCTTTGAACCAGAACAAAAAATTAAAATAAATAGAAATCCCAATAGAATTCAAGAAAATTCAATAAAATACTTAGTTTAGATAAATGAATTACGCCTACGTAAATATACTTCGAAAGAATTTTTGAAAATAAAGGGACTAGGAAATATTTATAATAATTTGGCGGTCATTGAAATGGTTTTTCATGAGAAGAATGATAGTAATTTAGTATTTGCGTCTTGTCATTTCACTTGGGACTTTTAAGTTAAGAAATATAGAATAAATTTTCCCGTCTTAAAATGACAGAATGTTGAGATTTTTTTTTGGATATCTTTTCTTTTACATTATAATTATAATTTTATTATTATAAAGCTTGTTGTAGATAATTTCATGTTTCTAGACTCATAGATGTGTTGCCTTGTCTATAATTCAGTTGGTTTGATTATTATAGACATTTCACTTAATATTACGTATTCTGATACCATATTCAATTATATATTAACCTTACCGTGATATTATAATGTATACTTCACGTCCGGCATCAACTTCAGGACTGACACTACTCCTTACATATTATAGTACAACGGCCGCTATAATTTCCCACTTCCCTGTCAAAACGTCTATCTCTGCTTCAGCCAACGCTATTTCATATACGCTGTCCGTTATCCTAGCATGTGCGTCTATAGTTAAATCAAGGACATTTTCAAAAGTTTCTATGACGATTTGTTCTTGTACAATTTCATCCATTTGTGTTCCTATTACTTCAAGTTTTTTAATAACTTTACAGCTCTACATACTGTCAACTAGTAGGTATAGATAACAAAGTCAGTATAGAAAACAAACTAAGTCATCATTTTGACAAACTCGAAAGTAAGTAAATATAGGTAGTAATAAATTACACGCTCGTAACAAAAATTTAAAAATATATCATCAAAAATGCCAGGTCATACACCATGAAGATATAATTTTATCTAGACTCTTAATAAATTATTATGGGTCTTCCTAGCTTGTTACATCGACGATATTGGGTAAATGAATGGCCTTTGTAACACCCTGTAATTTAGATAAGGCGGTTTTTTAGGGTTCGCGCCAAACCGCAAAAAGGTTAATGGCCTGGCTATCCTCAGGATTTTAGTGCGGTTATTCCTATACCTAATTCTAATCATGAATGTGAAAATGAACAGTAACGTTTACTTCAGCTTTTATATAAAAAAAAATGTCTATTCTGTATTCTATATGTGTTTTGTTATTTCAAATCTGCTTTTTTTCTTTTAAAGCCTATCCTTCATATTATTTAAAGCGATTTCGTTTACTTTAAAGTATTTTATGGCATATTGCACTTGCCTTTCATTACCTTAAGGCGACAATAACGAAATACCGATCAATAGCGAATGGAATAGCGATTAAACTAAAAACTTTAAAATGTGCAGATTGTCTTTCGAAAAGGTAATTTGAGGGAAATAGATCGCTAGGTTCAGTTGTATCATTATATAAATCAACAAACACAATACACTCAACTTTAAATACTAGATCAATATTTTTTTCGAAGCAGAGACTATTTTACTATTACTGTTTTTAATATCAAGAACAAACCTGAGCATTCAGTAAAGAATCAAAAAGTATATGAAACTTACTAATCTGCAATTAGCCAGCCTGATAGACTATAGCCGATTTAGGCTTAAAACCTAAAAACGATTGTGAAATAGTCAAATACTGCATTCACGAGTCCTAGAACTTTTGAGGTTCGACTTCGGCGGCACCACCGCCTCACGTACTTCTGCCTAATACCAGCAGTGTTAAGCGCTCCTGTCTCCTGGTTTGAAGGGTGTGGTAAGAGATACTGACTTATCTGAGGCATTAAAACCTAATCCTCAGGGTTAGCAACGCATTTGTAGTCGACACCAGGTAGGATTCTCGTCTTATCTGGAGTGGATTACAAATGTCCATGGGCAGCAGTTGCCACATACTATCAGGTGGACCGCATGCTCGTTTGCTACTCCATCATTTATATTAAAAAAAAAACTCATAATTCATAAAGGCGATGGAATCCATGTGGTTCAACCGAGCACGTACCACCACCACAACTAATTCCAGCGAGAAGCAGTTCTGCATTGCAGTGGAAGGCTAAGGATGACGGCTGACTTACGTATGAGGCGACTAATATACTCCTCAAGAATGGCAACGCACTTGTGATCAATTTGAGGTAAAACCTGTTATATTTGGAATTGTTTCTTTTATGTTTGATAGTGACCACTTGTACTATCATGTAGACTGCAAGCTCGATTGCTACTCTAATCTTATATAGAACAATATCTTGAAACTGCTTCTATACTAAGCATACAGCGAGAATACAATACGCCTCTTATTATGCGATCCTCCAGCGATAACAGAGTAATGCTTTTAGGACTATTTGGGTAAGCGAGATCATACAACAAGACTAATTGCCTTTGCGTGCAAATCAGTCTTTCAAAACACTTGTTTTGTAAAACAACGGATCTTATGAATCAAGTAACGTAGATTATTAAAGAAAAACATCGTGAGACGCTTACATGTAATTGATGCTGTAATGTAATAATAAAAGAAGAATTCTCAAATAAAAATGTAATAAAATTAATAAAAAAGTTACATCAATTACAAAGACGTTAAAAATTTTATTCGTTGTCAACCCTTTACTGTCCCACAGCTGAGTATTAGTCCCTTCTCACAAAGAGAATAGTTTATGCCTTAGTTCATGGTGGTGGCCAATGAAATTTTGCGTATACATTTGGTTGGGATGATATCGGTCCAAGTATATTTTAAATAAATAAAAAATGAATATCAAATGAAGTGGTTTATGGGAAGAATATGAAAAGAGCTTGTTATTAAAAACATTTTAGTAGATATTTTTTGAGCGTGGTAACCCATAACCAATATTCCAAAAAATCTTCCAACATCCTAATCTTGAAAAAGTGTAAAGATTTTCCGTTCTTCAGCAAGAGCTTAGAAATGCACGAGGCGCATTATGCAAAGCGCATTCCGTCTCCGTCTACTCTCCAGCTTTGTTTCTGGGTATAAATCCTAGCCCCATTTATTGTTCACATAAAACCTCGTAATTATAGCCCGTTCTCTATGTATCTACCATATCATACCTAATCCAATTTTGGCTTAAATTATTGTGCAGTTATTACTAGTCTGCTATTAGTAGGTATAAAGTTTTTCAACTAGACTAGATTTCGTACAATATAAATTCAATCTATACTTACCTAACTTGATCGCCAATGACCCGACAAAGGAAGGGACTAGAACCCTTTTTGGTTCGACTCTGGAGGCACCACCGCCACACATATTTTTGTCTTATAGCAGCAACATTCTATGGCCAACCACAGGTAGGACTCAAATCTTATCTGTGGTTGGTTACAAATGTACCCACATTTGTAACTATTAGGTGCCTAAAGGAAATAAAATAGGTACCTACATATACTACTCAAATACTATATATTGCCATAAACATATTACAAGGCGTTGTCGGTTTGTAGTCGGAATAATAATATTACATGTACCGAAGCGACCATTAACATTCAGGTGCACTCCATGCTCGTTTAATACTTTCATCCTAAAAATGCAATGTTACTGACCCATAACAGCACACGATTCGTGAATTCTTATTCAAAAATAAAGAATAATTCTCAAAAATTCAGTTACAAAATAGCAACAATTACGTTTACGAAAACTTTGCTATTGACCAGCTAATCCTTACTAATAGTAGTTTAATTTCCCAAGCTATTATTAGTTAGGGCAGGCCTAAACCAACAAATTCTATGAGTGGTGTGAATGAGCGATTAATACCAATAATATCTGCTAATGGCCATTAATGTCCGTTTGAGTTTGAGTGGCTCTTAGTCACGTACGAGAAGAGCGCACTTATCCTATTAGTACCCTGGCACGGATTACAGGGTTTAACATTTCTTAGAGTTTACTTGATTTTGGTAATATTATTAGGAATTTATTATTATCTAATACGTAATCTTACTACTATGTATTAGTATTACAATGTTCAGATTTTAGACTAATATTATCGCGGAATTGATAAATTTTCTTATTTGCGGATTTTTCGACCCAGTTGCATGGATCGTGGTCACGGCGGAACCACGGGTCGGTTCCGGTTTGAAATATCGGCAAATAAGAAATCAAAACGTCGTATCGTGAGTACCTACCCGTTACATAACAAAATGTATTGTAATATTATCTAAGTGTTACCTAACGTTTTCTTATTAATAACCTGTAACGTATACGACACGCGTGGCGGAGCGGTCACTATACCAGTCTGACACGCAGTGGGTTCCGGGTTCGATCCCCGGTCAGGCAGATATCTGAATGATGAATTTAGATTTCTGTTCTG
>DWRA01002727.1:0-13381 GCA_018250295.1 Spathilepia clonius
GCGGTCACCATACCGGTCTGACACGCAGTGGGTTCCGGGTTCGATCCCCGGTCAGACAGAAATCTGAATGATGATTTTAGATTTCTGTTCTGGGTCTGGCACAGGATTCCCTAATCCTACTGTAGGGCTGTGAGTGTATAAAGCGTCTTAAAAAATGCGAACTTCCAAGTTAATCATCTTTAATATCTTATCATCTTGATGATAAAGTCGATTATAGCTCATCTAGAACCAGTATCCGTTTTAGAATAACGAGATCCATTTTCATGTCATGCAAGTTTTCGTTGTAGAGCGATACTCTATTGGTATTCAGTAATTACGCCCTTTGAAATATCGCGCCTCGGATAAGATGCGCGAGCGCCGTTAACAAGACAACATAATGATACGAACCGCCTTTGTCTGTGTTTCGCCACCTGCCCAAACAGTAGAGAGGTGAAATAGTATCGATATAAAGTATCGATAACGATAAATTGAAAAAATGCGGTAACTCAAGAAGATAAACAAATGTTATTAACTTCATATTAGAACAAGAATGTACTGAAATCGGTTATGACACTCGGTGCTATCTCGTAAATGTAAATAAGATCGCGTTATAGTCAAGTCACTTTTATCTTTTTTTAATACATTGGCTGTATCGATAATATAATGGAAGTAATAGCCCAGTTGACTTCAATTTTATCTTAGTTTACGTCATGTCCATGAGCTACAGTAATGATACAAACGGTAGAAATTGGTAAAATTCTTCACGGTTTAACTTTGGAGATACCGCAACCACTTAGATTTTGCTTTAATGGGAAATGAAAAGTGAATGTATTTTAGTTTTAAGCGTTTGGTACAGCGATGCTATTCAAATCTGAGACAAACTCAGCTAGGACTCCAGTCCTATTTGGAGTACATTATAAATGTCCGAAATAAAGTAGACTGCTAGCCGTTTAAATTTAAAACATAAAATAAGAATCATAACACTACTACTTATATAAGATTTGAAAATATCGATAACTATACAGACTTCTTCCACCACCACCACTTCCTTATAATGCTACCTTGTTAGCGGTTGTTAGTCACTCCGATGTAAGGAGAAACGAGACTCTTAATTCCAGCTTTAAACGTGTGATTTCTGCCGTCAGGAAGTGTCAAGTCATTATTTAGGGTCGTTTTTTACAGAGTAAACTTGCACTTGGTAATTTTGGGAAGCTTGAGGTTGATCCTGTCCGAATATGGCTTGAAGCAATTTTACAAATATGTTGGATTTAATTTAAATAATAAATATCTGCAGCAGTAATAACGATTTTTATAATCGTTATTACTGCTGCAGCTCTATACCTGTCATCTCCGAATGTGCAGTCTAAAATGTATTAGCTTTATCAGATCAGGATTTCAGTCTTATTTGGAAATATTTGGACCCAGAAATAAATATCTATAGAACACAGAGCTGGTCTAGTAGTTGAAGTTCGGCGGCTCAATCGGTGCGTTAGTGGTACGAATCCCGAAGTCTTGCGTATATTTGTAAAGTATCTTAAACAAAAATTAAACGGCTTACATTTCTTTAAAAAGTTTCCACGGGTGCAAGAATTCTACCAATTCGCACTTAGTCAACGCAGTGGACTATGACATAAACTCCTCTTACTCTGAGAAGAGACACGGGTCTCCCCTTAAAGTACCTGGTATAGACCCAGCAGTGAAGCAGAAATGGGCTGACAATGCCAAACTTCTATGATCATCAGGTCGGTATAACCACCTGCTACGCTACGTAAAAACGTACATATGAAGTGCTTCTAATAATTTTAGTTTTAATTTAATTAATAAATCAAATAATGAATACAAGTAGATTGCTGTGGATTGTGAATTGTTTCTGCAGTGTGTTTAAGAACGATTGATAACTAAAAATTAAAATTTATTTAAAAATATACTGCTTTTTCTAATTAATTGTCTACTGAAATCTATTAGAAAATTAATTATATATTTTTAATTGCATATTAATTAAACAAGTTGTAAAGCCATGACAACATAATTTATTTTATTTTTATTAACAATAATAATTAACAGCAGTCATAAAATTCTTATACATATTTACTTGAAATTTGTTATAATTCCGTTGTTCCGTTGTAGCAAAGCAAAACATCTTTATGCGTTCTCACACGCAATGATGCGCTATCAAACATTAATCATTCTTTTTCTTCTATTTCAAGACGATAGCCACAAATCAGTTTGTTATTTATTTATGGAAACGTTTAGCATGAAGTGCATTATTGTAACACAGCTTATAAATCTAAGAATGTATAAAATTTGTAGAAGGATAAACTTTATTTTGTTTACGCCTACGGGGAAATTACAAATTATTCTATGTTAGTAATAACATTATTTTGTTCTACTAATATTATTGTTGTTCTTTGTTGCGCACTTAAAACGTCATCGCATTTAACTTTGACAAACGAGAGTCTATAGATAATAGATTTTTAAAATAGTAGAACCCTTTGAGGTTCGACTTTAGAACTACTACTGCCATACCTATTTCTGCTTAATGATAGCAGTATTAAACGCTGGTGTATTTTGGTTTGAAGGGTGTCGGAAGGCAGAAGCACTTATCCTTCAAACTTGGTCTTCAGGGGTATCAGATTCTCCAATCTGATCTGGGCTATTTACAGATAAGCATGGGCGGCAGTAATCACTTACCATGAGTCCGACTGCATGTTTGCTTGCTACTTCTATATTATAAAACAAACTTTAATAAAAACAACAAAATCAAATATTTTTTTATAGCTGAAATTAATTTCAGCTAATCAGTCACGAAATATTAAACCCGCTGCTTATTAATCGGCCTCAGTTATAAGATGCGGTATTTGTACCTTTTATATTCTGAGTTCCGTGATATACCAAGGAACGCCGTTACCGACTTTACGGGGACAGTGTATATCGCCTTTCTTTGTGGAGGATTTATAGCAATTTCATGAGCTTTATTTACTTTTATAGACGCTTGACGCTAGACTAAGCTATAAATAACACAGAGCGACCGGACACACTAGCTAGTGTCGTGAATAAGATTTTCCTCTTATTATGTTTTCGGATATAAATTAGGCGAGATTTATGGTTCTACCATACTAAAGAGTGTACCAATTTGGTTTACTACCAGAGGCAACTTTTTATGTACTGTCAGTTTTGTGACATATAATGTCATCTCGTAGACAATATGTTTAATTGTTGTACATATTTTGTCTTACAATCAATTAATAAGTAATAAAAGCAACTATTGTTGGATTCATTTTATTTTATTATGTTGGGTTCAAGATATAAAGATAAATTAATCACATATTGAATTTGCATAAGGATATGGTCCATAAATCGTCAAGACAGTCACGTGGACATATTGATTCATAAAATTCCACATGTCATGAAGGCTTACCATTGACAGGTGTGATCTTTCCTTATAATGTATGAAAATTTAAAAAAAAATGTATATCTTAATTACTTTTATAATGGGACGGTCTTAATTTGTTATTTAAGAGTATGAAACTTTGTCTTACGCAAACTTAAAAACTAATTTATAAAGTTAATGAAGCTTGCTTTACTTCATTTCGCTACCGTTTGTACGCTATCCTAACATTGAACGTAGAACTAAATTAGTTGAAGAAAATTTTATTATGCAAGTAAGTTTTGTCGGCACAAACAATTTGAAACAACGTAGTAAAAACTTCGTGACCATTTGAAAGTAATTAAAAGAATACGAAAAAAATATTAGTAATTGAATACTTTGTTACCAAACCTGTTTACCAAAGGAATATTGAAATATTAAAGGTGATAGAACATGTTACTACCAAAGAACAATAATATTTTCAGATTTCGAAAATACTCTATTTTAGGCATTAGTGATTTTTTTTTTCAATATGGACGTAGCAATCGAGCATGCAGTCCACTTGATGTTAAGTGGCACGTGTAACCCCAGATATCATTAAAGTCCTACCTGAGTCAGCACTGCTGTTATTAGGCAGAATTACTTGCGGTCTTGGTGCCTCCGGAGTAGAACCACAATGGATTCTGCCACCTTTAAAGGTTGAAAAATTTCGTGATTTTAATGCCTCACTAGCATATATTTGTGTATTATATTAGTAATTAGCAATATTAAATGGTGTAGTTATAGGTGTAACCTTCAAGTAAGTGTATTATTAAAACATCTGTTATGAGTTATGGTCGCTAGGGGTAATGCAACACATTTATGATCTACAAAATTGTATGAGAATTGCTACTAAAAGTGCTAAGAGGTTTGATACTAACTGCTATTTAAGTACCTACCTAAATTCAATCAGACGGCTCAAATTATTCAGATATAATAAAGCCGGTTTAATTTTTAAAAGATAAATGCCATTATTTTCGTATAATTGATGGGCCGCGGGTAATTCTATTGTAGTTCGAATTTATTGTTTTACAGCTCGTTATAACTATAAATTTCTTAATTGGACCCCACTTTGCTCGACCGTCCCTTAATTTACAAGGGCGAGCAAGGACTGTAGCGGGTTTTTATAATGTGTGTCTGTATAGAGTACAGTCAACGCGATATTTATGGATTACATATCCTCAATATTAATCCTTAATCATTTCCGTGTCAATAAGCTAGTACCATACTTGAAAAATATAGATAAAGATAGATGATTTAAAACAATTTATTTTGTTGAAGTAATGTTTACTGTTAGACTATCATAATATTAATGTGATATAGTTTAAATTATTCAAATAAAAAATTACTTTTAATTTTATTTACTTATCTAATTTTTTACTAAAAGATCAAAAAGGCCTAATATCAATGAAAATATTATGTTCTACTCAATTTGTTTGCCTTAGTCTTTGTAAATGTTAATAATACTGGAAATTTAATTGTAGACTTTTTTTTAACCAGGCACGCGTGTTTGTATACTGCTTTAAATCTACAAATAACATTGGTAATTATATTATTTAAATAACCATGACATAACCTAAGCATTGTTTCAAAATAAATTAATCATATATTATGT
The DNA here is from genome assembly GCA_018250295.1 of Spathilepia clonius. NCBI lineage: Eukaryota > Metazoa > Arthropoda > Insecta > Lepidoptera > Hesperiidae > Spathilepia > Spathilepia clonius. Next base: position 5,001 of record DWRA01002727.1, read on the forward strand.
CATGAACAAAAACACAATATCGTAGCTGTATCTATCTAGCCGACTGTACCGTAGGGTCATTCCAGTCAGCACCGTCGACGTTCAGCTAACAAGACTGGCATCATATAATTTGGGACTGGATGCCGAGACACTGTCGGGCAGCTGCTTGCAAACAATTTTCACGTTTATAATAGCTAGTATTTCTTATGAATTTGCCTAATAACTGTTTGGACTGGTAATTTGCTTTGCTTTGAATTGGGTACTGTTGTACGAACGAATTGTTACTTTATCACGACATGTTATGTTTTTTGGTTAATTTTAAAATTGTTACGGATTTGTACCGTTTTAAAGTGATTTAGAAGAAATTCAGCGATTACAATTCTTAAAAAGTTTTTTAAATAATGTCAAACGATTATTACAAAAATTTGTTTCTCGATGTAAGAGCATTTACCACACTAAATAAGTTTCAAATATTAAGTATAGAATATTCTTAAATCGTAACATTCAAAGCAAAATTTCGTATTAAAGTTAAATTACTTTATTATGACTTTTTTGAACATGACATGTAATGGGTATTATCAAAAAGATTTCGAACATGGTTAGAACTTTTATAATAAAACGTCTTCCAAACTTTATTGTGTCGGCATTACGAACTAACAAGATTTGATAACCAGTGATACTCAACTTTCATTATAATGCCGTTAAAATATTATAGTTACGATTATTAAAATCAAACGAGACTAGTGACACAGCTAATTTTAAGCGATATAATTATTTTCTAAGTTAAATCAAGACCGCGTTAAGTTTTTAGAACTTAGAATATTTTCAAAAGCTATTTTATGTTTTTTGCTAAAATGTTTCATGTCGATGATTAGCTATGTAATGAATTCTATGTTTAAGACATCGAACGGTTTTAAAGGAAATATTAGTAGAGTTCTTACTAACCTCCACACATCGAAACAGCGTGATAAAATAGTGAAAAGATTAATAGATGTTTTTTTTTGCTTTTTATATTTTTATTATTACATAGTTGTCTTACTAGTAGGTTACAAATGTTATTAAGGTGGCCAAAATGGTAACAAGTATAATTAATTCAAACCTGAATTCAGTTTAACCTCAGACGCGTAAAGTTTGAGTACCGCTGTAAAAGCCAAACCTCACGGCTTAGATATGACCGTAATTTGTAAATTGAAGGCCCGGGGACCGAGTAAATGTTTTGAAATAGACCCTTAATTAGCTTTTATTAAATGTAATACATTTTTATCGTTTGAAATTGCCGCTATAGTATCGTAAGCTATCGCGGACGACTACACAACTGGCGAGAAACTATTTCTTATAGACGGAATAATGATGTAATTTGAATAAGTATGTTGATAACTAAGCGCTATTTTGAATATTACGTATACAAATAGTGGACATATAATTGGAGTTACTGCTATTTATTTTTATAGTATGTAAGTAGTTGACAGGAATGAAGTCAATCTGATGTTAAGTGATCGTGCTGACCACTAATGGTAATAATCTCAAATAAAATGAGGTTAAAAGTTGTTGCATTTTGAGAAGTTGAGTTTAAAGCCTGCCGGTCGATATCAAATTGGAAATATCAATAGGTACATAAATAATATTCCTATGCATGTACCATTACATGTAAATGTACCGTTTTAATGGAAACGTCAAAAGTCAGAAGGAACCCTAATTATATTCATAAAGTAACCTATATCTATCCTTTTCAGGTAAAGTAAAAAATACGATGACTTTTATTATTTTTTTATTTTTTAGTTTCTTTTCTAAAACACAATGTAATATTTTTGAAATTAGAAAGAGATTAGAGGCAATTGTTTTAGTATTAGATTTAGTAAGAGAAATATTTTTTTATTTTTGTTTTGTCGTTGATATAAATAAATTCATTAAAATTATGTGGACTGATTTTACCTATCCATAAATATTTCAGTTTCAACGCTTCTCGCTATTACGTAATAGTAGAACAAATCCCTTATAGTCACTTAAGTTGAACTGTTTCTCAGATTATATGAGTATGGTTAATCAGACGACGGCTTGTTTTAATTATAAAGAAAATAATTTTGAATAACAGCGTAATAGTGTAGTAGCCGCTTAACTAGATGCTTGTTTGGTGGAATTCGTTAATGGAATCATATGTTCTTAATAAAGAAGCTGGAATTTAAAGTTTCATCATAGTATATTGGACTGACAGTTATAATGTTTATGTTTTCTGTATATAAACACGGTAGTTTCTGGTTGTATAGTCTTAATTAAAATATTTTAAAGGTTTTGTTCGCTTGCCGCCTCTTGCACATACTGTGCAGGTAAGGTAATATATTAATAGTATGAAGTAGTCAATATAACTTGGTGTTTAAAAGCCAATGATTTCAATTCGTTTTTGTAGTGGGTCATCTGTCTCACTCATAGTTGAGCCTGCAGAATCAGAAATTTCGGTCGTTGTAAAACTTTTCATTCCTTCGTTCATAGTATTAAATTACAATAATATTCGCTTAAAAACACTTCTGTTGTGCCGTCCCAGCAAATGCTTTAGTGTTCCACGCGACTATTGCTCTACAAATCCGACGGTAGCCGATTACGGCCTATAATATTTATAAAGAAAATTGGGAGATATTTACGTCTTTACTATACATCTTTCCTCTTTTATTACACTTTATGTTATGCCAACGCTAACAGGCACATTTGGATATTTTAGATCCTGCAGCGATGCATAGGTACTGTGGGCCAAAGCTTTATTTATCTCTATTATGCATTTATAAGGTAGTCGCTGCAAGACGGGCACCAGAGATCCTTACGTACTTCAAATATCGGCACATTTCCAAACAAATCTATGATATAAATTATGCATAACATGCTTCGTGGAGCGCAAAACAATGAGTGGTAGTGAAATCTAGCAATGCTAGCGATTTCATTCTTGGACTGCGATGGCGCCGGCAAGCACACCAAGTAAAATATACAGGGCAAAAGTCAGTCACGAACGCTTCTTCCGATTTCTTATGTCCTGGTACTTTGGTATTTTATACAGTTGATTTCTTCGGTTATTTATATTTTAGAAAATACGTTACTCTGTTGGAATCTAAAATAAATCGCCATGAGTCAGTTTTCTATTTGCTTTCACGTTGAATCTTAAAATAAAATAAGACTGTTTGCTTTTGTGATCGGGCAAAAAGGTATTCTAATAAAATAGTACTCTTACAGTAAGACAGAAGTCTCCGAAGCTCGATTGTTGTAGTACCACAACGCTCATATGCCTTATAAGTATGGTATATGGTATAGAATAGCTGAGTATTTTAAAAGTATTATTAAAAGCGCTAGCGTACTCTTTTGTTATAATTACTTGAAAAAAGGGATTTATTGTATTTTAAAACTATTAAAATCACTTTATAGTTCATCCTCAAAGTTAAGATCATTAATATGTAATTAGTTGTAAGAAATAAATCATGGTCGGTAATGCCACAAAAAGATAATATCCATTGCAAGGGTAAAAAATGTTCTATTTTTACGGGGTTTATAAACCGCGGTATCACATTTATCCACTTGTAAAATACTGTTATCTTAAGTTTGTTTTAATTGCTGAGTGTATGTGCCTTTTTTGGATAATTTAACGTTACGGTTTAAATTTAAAAAAAAACATTGCGGGTAGACCTGTGCGTCACAGATAAAAACATTGTCTGTGATTTTTCAACGCGCTCCAAAATTTCAAGTTTAACCTCTTTACATAATAATATGAAACAGAAAAACTTCGTTTCAAATTTATAAGGGTTTCTTTAAAATATATACAAAAAAATATACATATATGGATTTCACTTGCGTATAATATTCATACAGAATGTATCATTCCCTGAGATACCGATAGGTAAAATATATTTATAGCGCGGGTATTGAGCAAAAGTTGTTCTCTTTTTATCTCATTACAATTAAGCAACTATCATGGTAATAATATAACTGACCTTTAAAATAAAACATTTTCAACAAACTGATTTCACTTTCAAACACAATATTGTACTACATAAACGTCACACCGAACAAAATGATTTTTTCTCCGAATCTGCAAAAAAAAGAATTGTCATGCGTAATTCACTCTTGGGATATACAGCCTTTTTATGAAACAGAACGAGGCACCTCCCGTCATTATCATAACTTTTATAACACAAATTGTTCAAACGGAAACGGTCGACAATAGTGTCGCTTTGCTGAGCCGAGATAAAACAAGTGGACCATAAAGTTACTGCTGTAAACATTGTTTATAAAACAATCCAGAACTGAGACAAAAACAAAAGTTTTCTACGAAATTCTGCCACCCTTTCGGCTTCCTTAAATTGTTATAGCGGTAATAAGCTGGGAGCCAGCATGTGACTTTTATAGCCAGCAGTTCTCTAGAGTTTTGGGATAGACCATTTTGTCACCGAGACAATTACAACGGTAGGGCTAGCACTGACTACTAATAATTCAGAGCAAATGCAAATGCTTCTTCGTACCTAAGGTCGCAGAAATATTAAGGACCCCGGCTTTTACCTAATTTAAATATTAACAAGCAAAGTATTTTAGTATACCATCATTTTACTTTAACAACTATGCTTCTTCGTATAAATATAGCTTAGTACCTACTAGCAGTACGATTCGCGGTCACTACTTATAATAAAACACATTATTGCACGGTATATTCATTAGTGAAAATAAATTAAATTTGAAGGTGGTAGAACCTTTTGTGGTTTGAGTCCGGCGGCACCACACCGGCACACGTATTTCTATCAAATAGCAACAGTGTTAGGCACTGCTGTATTTGGTTTAAAGTGTAGTAAGGGAGACACACTTATTTGGAACGTTCTAATTTAGTCCTCAGGAATAGCAACGCAACTGTGGCTGATTATAGGACCCTAATGTTATTTGGAGTCGATTATCACTTGTCATTTAAAATGTGGTCTGTATGCAACTTTTGCTACTTACTACAAAAATATATGCTAAAACTTTTTTGCATTTTATGAAATGATTATTTTCAACTGCAGTTAGTACAATGCGAAAATAATAACATAATTGCAGTACCACTCAATTACATTTATTAATATCGAAGTTATTATAATAATAATCAGTGCTACCCCTACCATGAGAGCAGTTGGACAATGAGCTATTTTTGGCATATTGCGTGAGGTCGCGCTTAGAATTACTTAATGTTTGTCTGTAACATTCAGTTTTTACGATTGTGGATGAAGTAAAAAACTTTATTTACAAGCTCACGTGGTTACGAGAAAGTTGGTAGCAAAGCGCTCATGCGAATTTGTCTAAACTTTTTAATTAGTTCGCGGAACGTCAGACGCTTAAGCTTTTATAATTAACTCTTTATGAACAAAGTCCTTATGTAAATATTGTTAGAACGGAAAGTGAGAATAAAATAAGCAACACCATTTTAAATTATCAACACGAACGGATAATGGAGATGCCTTTTAAGTTTCGTTATTTTATAAAACAAAAACATGAATAGTTTATAAAATATATCCGTGCGTAAATTTTCTTTTTACATATTAGTTGCCTTTTTTATATTAGGTAGGAACAATGTTGTATGTTTTTATTAGATCTAATTATTCATTATAAAGTAGCATCTAATTGTTCCAACAGGAAAATTGGCGACTAAGGCGCGGTATCCTATAATACGAATTAACTTGAGCGAACGAATTATGACAAAACAACTAAAGGTAGATCCTTGAACAACTCGTTACAATCAAACAAAAGTAAAATTTAAATCAATTACTGCTAATTCATCTTTCTTTACAAAAGCTTCTTGAGTTTCTTTGAAATTGTCGTTAAGTCGTGTTACGTGGAATTAATTATCGCCGAATAACTCCTCAGTAACAATAAAACACTTTTAGATTATGATATGAAACGTTGAAAGCTAATTCAACTCGCAATAAATCTGAGACTTGTTAATTATCAGCTTCCAGAAGGAGCCGTAAAGGCTTTCCCTTTGTTTGGTGAAGCCACTTCAAAAGACACTCGGTTATTGAGTTAGCTATTTTAAATGGGCTGTCTCCGAGGCGTCCACGCTTACTCCGTGTCGTATTGTAAACAAATTTCGTAATTTCTCTCCTGAAAACTGTGAAACTTTTCATTCCCCTTGAATTTAAAGTGCTTATAAAAATTCCGGACTTGACCCTCACGGCTCTCGTCTCACGCTTATTTCATTAGACGGAGTTCAAAGGAAAATATGACAATTTCGTTAAGGAAATTAAAAAGTTACCTGCCCTTAGATTAATGTACTAACGAGTCAAATTTTCTTCTTTAGCTGAGCGCTTAATTATTAGACGGGCGCAGTTTTATTTTAATTTTTTAGTAGATAATGAAGTGACAAGCATTCGCACATGGTTACTAATGCAGTAACGAGTACAAATTTAATAAGTTAATTTGTCCTTAAATCCTAAGAAGTATTTGCTTTTGACAGTAGCTTAAGTTTGTTCTAGCCATACAGGGTTCGTACTGAGCACTACTTAGTGAATTACGGTTATTTAACAAGTCCTGTTGGTATGGCTAGTAGTTTTTCTCTATACCACGTAAAAACGTGGTTATAAAGAAAAGATTTGATCCGAACACTTAAGGTATGTACTCGTACGTTAAATAGGCGTATACTATGGTAGGGGCTGTCAGCGAAGCGTAACCTACGCCTTTTTGTTTTTTATTCCACAACTACTTTTCAAACTTATTATTATGGCGTCACTCCGTCAGCCCACATCAAGTTCGCGTCCACCCCATATCCCGTTTCTAACAATCAGATATCATTTATTTGAATTAATTCGACAGGATAGGGTTCTAATTTAAAGGAATTCGTATTCCATTAATCTTTTCAAGAACCTTGTCGTTTTAAAGTAGGTCTGTATACAAGATTACAAGGTTTTATTAATGAGGAACGAGCGATTTCCTGACATTCTAATATCGATGTACATAAGTAATCAAAGAAACATTCGTTAATAACAATTACGAAAGAATGTGTATGAATAACGCACTTGTTTTACTGTGACCGAGTAGCGAATTACGGGGCAAGACATCATAACTAAGCTATATAAAAAGTAAATGGCATTACGTCATTATGGCTAGTGGTATAAAAAAAAAACAGTTTTTTTAATAATGTACGAGGAGTATAATTTAAACCCTTCTTGCTCTAAGAGGTCACTTCGAAAATTCAGAAATGTATGTATGAGGTTAAATCCCTGGATCATATATGTGTGATCGAAATTCAAACCAAGTAATACAGCTGTACCTATAAAGATAAATTATATACACGTTGTCAAAGGATTTTACTCATTTTTTGGTTGAGCGATCGTCGCTTGTAGTTACTCTTACGCAGTAGGATAAGTAAGCCAAAACGAAATTAGAAGCACCTGTTTGATAAACAGAGAGATGTTTTGTTATTTTAAAGCAGTTGTTAATGTCTTTTTAACTTGTCCTGGTTTTGATTGATGAATTGTTATGATTCGTAATTTGTTTAACTGTAGATAACTGGTTGTTCTGTTGAAACAAGAAGCGATTTCAATTTGTTTGTCTTAATTAAGATTAATGATGTATTTTGGACAACCCTTAAATATTTTAGTACTGGAATCTGTTGTCCAATCTGATCTGATCGCTTTTCGTGTTACATTAAATTTATACTGAAATAAGTAAACTTAAATCGCTTGCGTAATATAATGGAATATTGTTCGTAATACGGGACACATAAATAATATTATATTTAACGTAGATACAGAATGAAAATTAAAAAAATATGTATGTTAAATCCATTTTATTTATTTACGTATTTATTATACTTTAAAAAGTACTACAAAGGGCTAACTTTATGCTAGAAGCAGTCTCTACCAATCAATCTTTAGGCCAAGCACAAAAACATGTAAGGCGGCATTTAAAACTAGTAATAAAAATATAATAAATTTAATACAGAGTACAGGTATATAAATTATGTGAACATACATATGGACAAGGGTCAGTGATCTATTACTAGTTTATAAAAAAAATAATTTAACGCTTCTTTTGAAACTCTAATCTTATTCTCATTTTCTAATATTTACTTACTAGAAAATGATATCTGTCATGCAGTCCGTGGGTAACTCACTCAGGGCAGTAATTTGAGCGTGAACTGCATAATAACTGCGTCTCATGAAACATGTTTCGAGTGAAACCTCTAAACGTGTGAATGCACGCGTAGTTCAACGCCGCATTTCTGTTACACGGATATTTTACAACGTTAACTTTACTTTATTAAAACTATGTGTATTCGGAAACGTGATGAAAAAATAATGTAAATGAAAAGATTACAGTCCCTATGATGATAGATTGCTAATACTTTCCATGGACACCTGTAACCAACTCCAGTTCTATTTAAGACCGATCACCAATGCGTTGCC
>DWRA01002728.1:0-13380 GCA_018250295.1 Spathilepia clonius
TGCGAATGCCATGATGTCGTTAAAAAATTTCTAATAGAAAAAGATAAGCAAAGCGTGGGAAGAGAAGAAATAAAATCATGGTTATCAAAAATTCACAAATTATTGTCTAAGAACCTAGTAGCTGATAAAACAACTAAAATGAAATACCGCCCACATTCTGAGTTATATTTAAATGAGTTACCTAGAGACTACGAGAGCAGTCCACGTATATTAGAAGTAGGACCAATGCTTGATGTGGGGGTAAAGATAACAGACTCGGTCAGATCAATGGACAAAGTTACAATGAAATCAGATAGCGCTTTAGGACGTCTGAATTCTAAAAGAACAAAATTTAAACCTAGTTTAGTTGAAAGCGTTTCTTTTATAGAAATTGAAAGGCATGAGTCATCGTCGTTAGCTACTTATGATACGTCATTAGATAAAGATATTGTAAGAATTAAGGAAGACCTAGAATTAGATCCTTTCGAACGTTTGAGACAAAAGACCGCAATTAAACACCGGGAGTCTCCTCTAACACTAAAGAAATATTACTCAGACGAGAAGATTTTCTTTTCTGCTACTGGATTTGAAGATCATGAAGATATAAAAAGAAATTTTAGTTACGTTTTTCCTAAAGAAGAAAGTCAAGAAATCAAACCTTTAAGGAGAGTTAAAACTTCAGTTGAATTGATTGAAGAGACTCAGGACAAGTTGCGGCTGCGAGCTAAGTTAATAAAGGGTGAAATAATTAGACAGTTGGTAAAAAGAAGTAAAGTTAGTAGTAAAAAACAACCGTTGACAGAAACATCGGACGGACAAGACGTTAAGACAGAAAGAAGTAAAGAAAGTGAGAAACAATATGGTGACGATTTAGAAGTGTCGTCAAGTAAAAAGGAGAAAACAGAAGATAAGGAATTTAGAAGTGATGTGGATAAGATACAAAAACAGAAAAAAGTGCTTGGCACAGACACTGGGAGTCCAAAAAGAAAAATAGATCAAAAAAAAGAGGAGAAAGTAAGCGACATGGTTGAAAAGGAAAAAGGTAAAAATAATGAATTACAAAAAGAAAGAGGAACAACGGATAAAGAAAAAAAGGAGGAATTACAAACAGATAAAGGAAAAAAGGATAAAGAAAAAAAGGAAGAATTGCGAAAGGCTAATGAAAATAAGGTTAAAGAAAGAAAGGAGGCATTACAAAAGGAAATGGAAAAGAAAGATAAAGAGAAAAAGGAACAATTACAAAAAGAAATAGGAAAGAAGGATAAAGAAGCAAAGGAGGAATTACAAAAAGAAATAAGAAAGAAGGATAAAGAAGCAAAGGGAGAATTACAAAAAGAAATAGGAAAGAAGGATAAAGAAACAAAGGAGGAATTACAAAAAGAAATAGGAAAGAAGGATAAAGTTAAAAAGGATGAATCTCAAATGAAGAAAGAAAAGAATGAAAAAGAAAAAAAAGAAGAAATACAGAAAGAAAAGGATATACAAGAAAAAGAGAAACAATTTCGGCAAAGAGTAAAAGATGAACAGAAAAAACCCAAGGACGAAACGTTAAAAAATGAGGGCATAAAAACACATACGGAAGATGATAAAGCTGCCGATAACTTTAGAAAACTTAAAGATGAACAAGCGAAAATGAAAGCTGAAGCACTCAACTTGAAAAAGCAACAGGAAGAAGAAAATAAAAGAATGAGAATAGAAGCTGAAAAAAAATCAAACGAAGAAGCAGAACGTAAATCTAAAACTGTTAAAGAAACCAAGGTCGAAAAAAAACCTGATGACGGAAAGCCAAAGCATGAAATGGAACAGGAAGAACCAGCAAGCAAAGAGTTAAATATTAAACAAAAGAAATCCGACGGCGAAAAATTCAAAAGTAAAAGCGATAAAATAAATGAGGATAACAAAGCTGCGGATAACTTTAAAAAAATGATAGATGAACAAGCGAAACTAAAAAATGAAGCACTAAACGCCAAAAAACAACAGGAAGAAGAAAATAAAAGATTGAGGATAGAAGCAGAAAAAAAATCGAGACAAGAAGCAGAAAAAAAATCAAAAGAAGAAGCGGAAAAAAAATCAAAAGAAGAAGCTGAACGTAAGTTAAAAGCTTTTAAAGAAACCAAGGTTGAAACAAAACCTGAAAATGAAAAACCGAAACCTGAAACTAAACAGGAAGAACCAACAAACAAAGAATTAAATATTAATCAAATTAAAATAAGAAAGCCTTCTCAAGACGATTTAATTTTACAGCTAGTGAAAATAAGACAGTCAAGTAAAAAGGTTGAAAGACGTAGACCAAAACGTTTATCCGAAATTAATATTACTCCATTAATGGTTAAAGAACACAGTGTACACAAGGGTAGAAAAATACCTAGCTGTGCTATATGTGTGGATTCTGAATTGGAACTTGATGTGGAAAGTATAACAAATAACAAAAATAAACCAGACGGAGTGACTGACCTTGTAGCAGGAAATAAAATAATAAAATCCGTTAAGCATCCCTTAAGTGATAAACTTCCAGCGGAGGAAATGATTCCTGTTTTATACAAGACTCTATTCACGGAAAATATGACACCCAAACACCAAAAAGAAATGGCTGAAAAGATTACAGAGAAGACTGATCAGAAGCCACCGACAGCATTATCATACAAATATGTAAGTAATTCCCATCATTGTGCGTTAGGCTTTTCCCATCACGACTGTTTAGATCTGCGTTTGGTTAAGGAAATACGAGGAATTTGACACTTGTATTCTAAGGATTCATAGATATTTTCCCGTCTTGTCTTGAATTAATTCACGCATGCGGGTGAGACACAGGCGTAGACATAAGCACGTGAGTAGAAATTACCCTTATCCTGAGTATGGCGACTCTAGCTAGCACACAGGTGAGATGATCGTGCCAGGATATCAGATACTAATAAAGATTGTTGATTTTGTATACATATTGTAAATATGTGTAATTTTTACCCGACTGCGTTAGAAGGGTAATGTTTTTAATAATTATCATGGGTTTTTAGCTGATTATCATATTATCTTCATGTTACGTCCAATCTTAGGTTTAACTTACAAACAATTTACTTGCTCTTGAACGCAGGACTGGTGAGCAAGATAGCATAAAGCATGGTAGAAATAAAACCTAATTTAATTCATTCCAATTTTTTAGTTATTTGACAATTTTGTTGTCTTTATTAATTTTATGTCAAATAAAATTTATCTGACTGTAGTCAACGATGTTTATGTTTGTTTATTATACATTTATTTTTTAATTGTATATTTTAATACACTATTTTTAAAAGGATGTCTAAGGGCAAAAAAGCTGATTTGGTAAGTTCCTATAAAAGGTAACAATTGAATGGTTAGGCAAAAGCAATAAATGTATTTAGGTTTACGACACAATAATAGTAGACTTTAATCATATAGATCGAAAATGATTCAATGCAAGTACCCGATATATTAATAAAACATATATAATTATTTCCTATAGGCTGAACAAGAGCTCCCAAAAGGGATTATACGTTACGCTCTATCAGATCGTTCATTTATCGATAAGGGCTGGACCATGCTACCGACCGAAAAAGTTGTTAGGAAGGTAATATTTTAAAATTGTTAACAAATCGATGAGTTATTTTGTTCATTAAGCAAGCGATATAGTTTATGTATCGTTTTCTATTTTTTTTCCAAATCATCATGTAGTCTAATAATGTACTAAAATAATTTTGTACCTATGTAATAATGTACTTATTACCTTCATAATCAGATGAATGTGTATCGGATGCGTCCTGCGCATCCCGAATTCGACTGGTTTGATCGCAATAAGAATAAAAGACTTATGCTATATGACACGGGAGAGAAGTTAGCAGAATTTGATGATAACGGTCGAGGTCGCTGGTTTTACAGAAATGGAAGATTAGCCCTCGATTACTATGATGCTGAAGGTAAAGCAAGTTTTGATCACGAATTTTCACTGTTGTTTTATTTTTTATGACGCACATAGTATACGTCTATGACTCGAAATCGCAATGTTATACGACGGCGCAATGTGCCGCAATGTTAAATAAATGAAAGTTTATTATAATATGTTTCATATTATGGATAGAAATGAATGCTCAACAAAGATTCGTAATCTACGGTAGCGGAGAACCAGATGAGCGCGGCCGATACCAACCTATTTCCATCCTCGCAACATTTGACTACCTTGGAAATGGTGTTGTGTTTGATCACACTGGTAAAATTAGGTAATGATTATCTGTTCCCAAAAGCAGTTTAATAATATAATAAGATTTATCATAATTTCACGTAAAACAGCTGCTTAATCTTACTTGCTTCCTTAATTCGTAGTATTTCGTTTACGATAAGTTTTATAACGTATATCACTTTAAGGCCGTATATACTATGTTACGTAAAAAAATCGTTTATTTATATTAACATTTCAACGTTTTACGTTTATAGGCTAAAATATAACCAAACTGAAGGTATCGTCTTGGATCGTGGTATTGGTCCTGTGTCTCATTGGAAGTGGCATACTTTAAATGATCCACCAGTATTGCAGCAAGTCATGATAGATACGCAAATGGCACATAAGGATCCTGACATCCTGAAATTAGGTGGACCAGCAGATGATAAAGTGAGACCTGACAATGAAGAGATGCTGGCTATTGAATTTGACAATTTTATCAAAGAGAAAAGTAAGAAACTGACGCAAAAATTTAAACCATTTCAAATAAGAACAAAAGCATTGAAAATAAATGAGAATTTTTCTCTTAGAATATTGGATCAAGCAACAATTTATTTAATATTTAGAGACGGTACAACAAACATAAAAATGAATATAGGAATGATACTCGACCATCAAGAAATTGTAGATACTGACACAGCTGAAGTAGGTGAGGTATCTAATAACTTGGAAAGATTTCCGGCCCGTACGGACAGTCTGGCAGGCCTTCAGCGTAGCGTCGCATATGCACAGCGAGTAGAACGATTACGTGTAGAACGGCAACGTCGATTAAAACACCCAGAAAAAGCATTAAGCGTAGATAGACTTGAAGCAGCAGCATCACGGCCTCTGAGATCGCAGTTAAAGATTGTACCCTCTAGTTCAACACAAGCTAAAGATGAATGTTTTTGTAAATGTAGGAAACCGTCAACTAGTAATGTTTATTATGATACTCGTCTTGTGTAATAAAATTTCTAAAACGACTTATGTTTCAATTCCGTGAAATAGCGGTGCGGGTGCGGGTCCGCCTGTGTATCTCCGCACGCATCATTAGTACAACCTCACACGAGTGACTTGCATGAAGTGAACAATTTTTATGAAACAACACATTAATGAGGCGAAACGAAGTACTATATCGTTTTGTAGAATGTGTATTTGTGTATATAATTTCTATCTTCCTTCCATTTAAATATGTTCCGTACCTGTCAAAAATCAGAAGATTGTGTATAAAATAATATGGGTTTGTCTAGTCACGTTACCTTATAAGTCTAAAGATAATAGGGCCTTATACGAAAAAGTTGATTTTGCTGATTACACTTCTGTATGTAATGGCTGTGTATAGTGGTATAATTTTAATAAACATTTAAAAAGTTTATGTAACAAAGAAAATTAGTTTTAACGTAACATGTCAAAATGTCAATTGTCATTTTGTCTCTCATCGTTGTCAGTTGTAGTAGTATAGGATTTCTGTCTGTCTGTTTTAATTTCATACGTATTAGATCACTTTGATTTTGATAATTATTTAAGGGCGTATCAACATACGACGTAAAATATTATTGTTAAAATTTATTAGATTCAAGAAATTGTGTCATATGTATAATCCGAAATATGGTAAGGCCCTTCAAAACTAAATATGTACATTTTGAAATGTAAAGTAGAAATTGAACTTTATTACTTTTGTAGAGTTATCAGGACGAGTATGTGGGTTCTTTTCCCAAAGATTTTAGTTATGGACCGTTTGAGCAAAACGGAGATGGTGACAATACTTCGTTACAGGAAGACCACAAACCTCGAATACTCCTAATGGGTTTGAGGAGGTACGTAATATAATGAATCACTTATGTCAATTTCGTAAAACAAGTTTGTTTACTAAAATATTGTTCTAGGTCGGGAAAATCATCAATACAGAAGGTCGTATTTCATAAGATGTCTCCAAATGAAACACTGTTTTTAGAGTCTACAAACAAAATAGTAAAGGACGATATAAACAATAGTAGTTTTGTACAATTTCAAATTTGGGATTTTCCTGGACAGATAGATTTTTTTGATCCTTCATTTGATTCTGACACCATTTTTGGTGGTTGTGGTGCTTTGGTCTTTGTTATTGATGCACAGGTAATTATGTTTATTCCTATTACTGCTGCTGAATATGTTGCATGTTGTTTTGACAATTAGTAGCACTTATGGGTTTAATCAACATTTTGTTTAGAATGAAATTTGCAACGATTAACCTACTTGGCATAAATGACAACTTTAAAAAGATATTTTTCTATAATATTTCAGGATGATTATCAAGATGCATTAGACAAATTGCATCTCACAGTCACAAAAGCATACAGAGTAAACAGTAACATTAAGTTCGAAGTATTTATTCACAAAGTAAGTATATGCATTAACCTTCACTCTATATTATATACAACAATATTAATAGTTTTGTTTACTGTATTTGTTCAATAAAAATAATAACTGCAAGATAGCTCTTTCGTTATCTATATAATTGCTACTGTGTAGTTGCTATTTGAGAATTTAATTTTGTTTTAAGTATGAGTATAAATTAATACTTAACTGCTCTGGAAGATACAAAGACACACACAATTGTAAAACTGTGTAAAGATTTACTAGTTTCTGCTTGAACTTAAGGCAAAATTATGCTATGGTGAAGTCCACCTAAATCCTTATATATAAATTTGATGGTTATCAAAAGAGAGTAGTAAAAGAGTAGTCAGAATGGTTATTCTGACTACTCTTAAGGTAAAATTCAATCCTGTATAATTATGTCAGTGATTTATAAATGCTAAAGGACCTAAACTTTAATTTATTAGTTTTTTTGTTTTAACTTGTTTTTGGAAAACGCAAAATTGATTTTGAAAGGACAAAAAAGTTTCTTGGCAATAATGATATAGGTTACTTTAACTCACACTTTAGGGGGTGGCAAGTGGTAAAGGTACCACTATACTTCACAATGTGTAGATTTATTGATGTTCAAAAATCATTCTGTCCATGTGTCTTTTCGAATAAAATATCTAAGTTTGATAGACTTGGAAGTTGAAGCTATCAACAATATTGTTTCGTTTTAATGGATAGATTTGAGCTTAATAGATTAGATTAATTAAGCTTAATAAAAGATGTTCTATTTTAGTTAATACCTTTATAATTTTCATATGTGCACAACATAAAAATAATACAGAAGCTTTACCTTTTTGTTGTCTTTGATCCTCAAAGCCCACTACAGATATGAATTATGTAGTGAATTTGAGGTTCACTTGAGTAATGTCTGATAATAACACATTGCAAGCTTTTGTTACAATAATTAATCTTTTCAGGTAGATGGCCTAAATGATGACTACAAGATGGAGTCCCAAAGGGATATCCATCATCGTGCAACTGATGACTTGACGGAAGCGAGCTTGGATCACGTGCACTTATCTTTCCACCTTACATCAATATATGATCACTCCATCTTTGAAGCATTCAGCAAAGTTGTACAGAAATTAATACCACAACTTCCTACATTAGAAAACCTTCTAAACATTCTTATTTCTGTAAGTATATCTTTTTTCAGTTAGCCATGGACTTCATTACCAATGGCATTGTTAAAATGCAATTATTGTGTCAAGAGCTGCTGATTGAAGTTTTACAATGATTAATGACTCATATGGTATAAATAACATTGCATGATGCATGGCATTATTTGATGACTGATATTTTCATTAAGTTATACATTTATATAAACAATATTTGTTTTGTTTGAATTTATTTATTTAATGGAATACAATATATATATAAATATTTTGTTTGTCCATAGCATATAAATTCAATGTGTAATATTTGATAATCTTTCAGAATTCGGGGATTGAGAAAGCATTCCTATTTGATGTAGTTTCCAAAATCTATATAGCAACTGACAGCTCGCCTGTTGATATGCAGAGTTACGAATTATGCTGTGATATGATTGATGTTGTTATAGATATCTCTTGTATATATGGGTATGTTATTATCATATTAATATTTCTGCTGTGGTTATTTTTGCTTGTGAAGTTGATAAATCAGCATGTATAATTTGATAGGCATATCAGGTTATAGCCATAGTAGGTATGCCAGTATTTGTGTTCTTGCATTTTTTTGTTTACTGTAACATTTGTGGTTTCATCATAGTAATGTTATTGTAACTTATAGAATACTTACTGTGATTTGCAATTTGGCATGTTTCTCAGAAACATAAGTTTTAATGTTTTGCTATGATTTGGAGAAAATATCTAAATACCCACACCAATGAGCTCAGTCACCAGGTAGAAGTTGCATGCTGATAAATGATTTTAATTGTATTTTAATAGTATCAGTATTTTTAGAAAAAGGCTACATACCTATTATTGTTTGAATATATTTGTATCTAATAATCAGTTCTGAAAAACAGTGGATATCTCTATAATAGGTTGTTTAACACAAATATGAGTTTATTTCATTACATTCTTGCATGTTTACAGTATGGTGGATGAGAGCCAAATGAACACATTCAACAGCCAGAGCTCCAGCCTCATCAAGTTAAATAACGGAACGGTACTGTACTTGCGAGAAGTAAACAAATTCCTGGCACTTGTCTGCATTCTGCGTGAGGAAAATTTCCAGAAACAAGGTATTCCTATAATTGTTTACTCTAGGAAATAATATTCATCTAGATATATCAGTACTCATACACTCATAGCTTTGGAATCCTGGACTATACTACAATACAATTCTAATATGAAGATCCAATGTGGAGCAATTGAGATGAATGTGATTTTATTTATATGTAACCAGTTTATTTGAAGTTTCAAGTTGAGACAAATAAACAATTTCAAAATATAAAAGCTGTTGAAATTGTATTTGGAAATATTTCTGACACTATTATATGTTTTATCTACTTACTTATATTATGATGAAAAATCAGTTATGATTATGGTAAAAAATTGTGTTAAAACATGTTATAAAACAGTGTTAAGTATAATATTACAGTATAATGGGACTCAAGGCAATTAGTTCATAACCCATTCAAATAAAGTCATTTTAATTGCAAAATACTGTAAGTCATTCAAATACTTCCTGTGTAAGTACTATGTCCACATAGTTACTGGGTTGCTATCGCTATTACAAACTTTGTGTTCTGTGTTACAGGTGTTATTGATTACAATTTCCTTTGCTTCCGTGATGCCATAACGCAAGTGTTCGAATTGCGCAATAAATGCCAAGGAGTCGCCGCGGCAGCTAGATCTCGGCCTGAACCGGAGTTAACCAACGGCGCAGCAGACTCCGCCGAGACCACATCAGATCATTCGCAACCCCAAAAACCCTAGCACAATACTTACGTTCTCTTTCTACACAATTCCTAAATCGTATCATTTACTTTTAAGAAATATAATTTCGTAATTTTTTATATAAATTCATAGGCTACATAAAGCATGTAACTCATTTTAAGAATTACATCATCACAGTGGGTAAAACAATTAGGTTTAAATGATAAAATACCTATATCATTGCTTATGCCTGTGATCTACCACAAGTTATTCCAAAAAATATATACTTGATAGATAATTGTAATAAAGAGATTTATTTTTATTGGTCAGTTGGTTTTATTTATTGTGTTAGCATTATTCCCTGTCGATCCCTTTATTAGTTTTAATTATTCACGTTAATTATATATTTTCTTGTAAAAATTAAATGTAAATAATGAGCTCTCACTGTGCTGTAAAAGATATAACACGTGTTTTTCGAGTATTCTCGTATTTCGTGCGTTTTAGTGTGCGCATATTACTGGTAAACTAACAAATTTATGCAAATTATCATTTAATTAAATTTTTGTATTTGTCGGAGATGTAGTACTTTAATTAAAAAGGAACAATAAATTAGTAATTTTTAAAACGTTCCATTCTCCACTAGATGGCAGGACACTACGTTAGAAATAATCAGTCGTCATAATAATTTGAACAACTTATATTAATAATTGGAATTTTATTTTTACAAAATTAATATTTATATCATAACAACTTCTAACTCCACAGAAATACCTTAAATTAATTGTTGTGTAACAATATTTCTGTACCAAAGCAACTATTAATTAGTTCAACGAAAAATTAACATATTTTAAGTGTAAACTGAACTAATACTGACTAGTAATGATTTATTTTTTGGTAATACTTGAACATAAAGTGGGTTCGACTAAATTGATGTCGGTTGTACGACTGTGTATAGTGCAATTAGGAAAAAAACTAGAGTCCGTTAGGTTGCGTAGTGGAACGTGCCAGTCAATGAAATCGATTCATTCCTGTCTTGTGTCAACTAATTGTCAGATTTAATTTTACTGAACCTTTGTTTCTTGTGTGTTTTTGTGTTTTTTAAACGAGACAAAGTAATAATTAATAAACATTTGGCTTTCTTTATTGTGTACTCGTGACGTGCTACTCTGCTAGTATTTTTTTGCATATAAGGAATATTTATGTAAGTGAGAAAAAAACATTTTTATTATTTATCAGGTACATAATTTTTCATAGTAAACATATATTTCAAGGAAAATTTGATAAAAGATATTGTGAGCGAATTGTTAGAGTTACAAAATTAATTAAAAAGTTATTTTACGGCTTACGAGACGACGTTGGGACAAAGAAAATAATTTTCCATAGACGCCTATGAGGGCTTCGTTATTTGTTATTTTTACCGCTGCTTGTAAAAACTGTTATGTTCATGGACAGATTTTAATTCAGAGAAACTGTGTCAACTCAACTCTTGGTCAGTTGTTTAAATGAAACTTCTATTTTATTGTAAATCGTCGATCTGTTTCTGATCTAATAATACTTAATATATTTCAGGATAAATAAAACACGAACAGGTCATCTAACTAGATTTAAGTATAAATATATTGTCTAAATTTTGAAAAAAACTTTTAAACATGCTTATTCTCAAATGATATTTTTATATTCTCCTCTAAAACTAGTTAATATCAAGAAGAAAACAATTTAAATCAATATTTATAGTTAAGTAAACCTGAATGTAAAAAGTCATTAAATACAAATGTCTTTTGGAGAGCAAATAATGTGTGTACTGGTTGGAGGAAAGCTGGAGAATATGAGCTTAGGGCTATATATTAAAAAAATAATTAATTGTAAAGACTATTATTTTATAATTAAAGATACAATTACATTACAGTGTCTTATTGATTCTAGTATGCATAAAATTATCCAAATTTTTGGACATCCCTGCACATTAAAAGATTTTTAGTAATGGTAAACAAAAAACCTCCTCTGTTATACTGTGTAGGAAAAATATGTCTATTATAAAAAATATAAATATAGATTTTATTTTAGAATAATTTTTTTTATAGATTCTGTAAAAAATGCAGATAACTCAAAAACATTCATCAATATTCTTACTGGTTCTACTGTGACAAGCACTCTTGTTTTCTGTTATCAAACAAAGGAGAAAGTTCTTGAACCAGCTGTTATTTTTATATTTGTCACTCATTTATTGCATCTCTTATGCACTGATTTGAAAAATACTATTAAAATTTCAATAAAAGATACTTCCAGTTCGGATGGAAAAATAAGAACTGAAATTTTGAATTGCACAAGACATGATTCATTTAACCTTGATTAGAGGTTAGGTCTTAATTTAGTTTTTGATTTTTTTGGATCCTATCTTATTATATTTTATCTAATATGAAGAGCTATGGGGTAGGTCGTATATAACACTATAAGATTGGTTGTTTAGGAACACAAAATATAATATAAAACTTACATGGGGTATTAATCGTAATGCATAAGCATTACGTATAATACCTATTTTTTATATGAAAGAAGTACCATACAAGCATACAGTCCAGATGGATCAGATGATGGTAAGTGGAAACTGCCAGTCATGAACATCAATAATCAGCCTCAGTTAAGATCAGAATCCTATCTGGGGTCGTTCATAGATGAGTTGTTACTCCTGAGGTCTCCTGGTAAGCCTTGGGTAAGGATTTCTCCCTTCACACTAGAAGATAGCAGACTTTCACAGTGTTTCCCTTAAGTGCGAATCGATGTGCGGGTGGTGCCCCCTGGGTCAGACCACAAAGGTTTTTGCCATTTTACAAAAGAAACCATGTATAAAATTTGAATTACCTATAAAAAACCAAAAAATGAATATATTTAAAAAAAGTATGACTTCAAGATGTTAGATTGATTATGAAAAATGTAATAAAATGTAAAAAAGAAATCATTTATTTTTTAACCGACTTCGTTCTCCAAAAGAAGAGGTTATCTTGTTTTTATAATTTACATTCAATATTTTTCAGATGAATAGTTATTATTTATATGAACTAACATTTACTTATAACTAAACAAGCAAATAGCAAATAACTTAACTTACATTGAAAGGCAATAAAAGTATTACAACATTATAATGTACCATTGTCATTTTTTTTTTGTGGAATTGGTATTTATAGCTTATAAAATAAATTTTGAAGCTATTTGACTCAATTGCAGGATATAATTAAATATATCCAGCGGGGTTGTGGCCACTTACTTTCAGATGAACTACATGCTTGTTTCCTACATCTACGTATAGTATTCGAAATGTAAGTAATAATTGTAGCAAACTATATGTATGTATATAATTTTTTTAATTTATTTTATAATGTAAAAACTAATTTATAGAACAAAAAAAGAATATTTTAAGTTGACATTGAAGAAGAAAATTGATTGTAAATAGAATTGTTTTAGTTCGTTTTGAATTGTATATATATTTTTATTTTATTATTATAGAGGTAATACCAGAATGACATGCATGACAGAGGTTATCTATTCGTCGCGTATATATATATATATTATTTGTGTGTCCAGCCACATAGGGCCAGTTTCACAGGGGGTCCAATTTCGTGGAAATCTAAAAATGTTCGCCCGTTTTTCCAGGAAATTGGAAACACACGAATTCTTATAATCTTGAATAACTCGAGTGTTTGTGAACGGATTTCCATTTTCTTTTTTTTATTTGATAGGAAATTTAGTTGCGGAACTTTTGTTTCTGAACATGAGTATGCTCCGATGCTTAAATCTTCAAGTTATGGGGTGGAACATCAGACCACTACCCTCGATTTTCACATTTTTCAAGATAAGCTTATTTCTGCCCACTTGATTCTCACGAAACTTAACATGGATATTAAGGATAGTAAGTTGTTAAGTAGAGAT
>DWRA01002729.1:0-13374 GCA_018250295.1 Spathilepia clonius
TTGCTTAAAAAGGATATGCTTTCTCATGTATTTAAACATAACTTGACTTTTCTCCAAATAACATTTTTATGATTGTTCTGAATTCAAACAATGCCAAATAATACTAGATGCAGAGGGCCAAAAACAATTTATTATTTTTTATGATTATAACTTTCAATAGGCATAAAAAGTGCATCAAAAATATTCCAAACGTATAATTTTAAGTAACAATTTGCACACAAGCTGTTGCATGTTCACATATTATGTATTGTCCAATTGTTGCGAATTGAGTTCGCATTCAGTTTGGTGTGGCATACGATTCTATGGTCAAATGGCGTTACGGCCAAACGGGATAGTTCAAACAATTTTCTATGTTTGAAATTAAAGGCAATAATTAAAATATTATTAAATTTAATTTGTGTCCGTGTGTGTTGTGTGAAAAAGCAAAATCATATAGTTCTATACAATTTGTATGCTTGAATTATATCTTCCGTAACAAGACCGCGGAAACATGGGCAGTAAATGTAAATAAATGGGGCCATGGGGGGCGCAAAAATTTATATATGGAAGAGTGGAATACCTTTATTTCCTCCTCTTATTTTCCGGGCGGCAAAAATGTACTCATGATTGGAGCGGCATGTTTTAGGAGGCGGGCATAAACCCTATTTTTTCCTTGACCTATTTTTAAAGAGTTATATTATGTAATAGTAGTATGTAACTATCAACTTTACTACCTACGGGCTACAACTTTTTTGACAAGTTTGGCTCGCAACTCCTTTTTATGTAATGGAAGTAGCAAACGAGCTTGCAGGCACTGGACGTTAAGCGGCAAATGCGCTCATGGATATCTGTAATTGACCCCAGTTAAGATTAGAAATCTACCAGAGGTTGTTCACAGATGTTTTGTTATTGTTGAGTACAAAGTTGGAACGCCTGGGATATGTATATCTTCTTTATCAGAAATACTGAATCCATTAAAATACAACAGCGCCTAACACTGCTGTTATAAGGCAGAAGACATGTGACCGTGGTTCCCCCGCAGTCGAACTACAAACATTTCTACCACCTTAAAACTTTTAAAAAGATGCTCATACATGCAATTAATGTTGCACTCCAAAACGTCTTAAATGTAATAAGCAATACTTTTAACATTACACGCGCATAAATAATTCGTCACGACAAAGGTAGACCTAATTCACCAAGAAATAATAATAATGTTTTCCAATTAACGACACAGCAGTTACACATGACGGTGCAATATTAGTGACACAGTTTTGACAGTTCTACGTTTTTGCCAACGTTCCAATTTCACGTTAATATACTGTAAGTAATGACTCACATGCACTCAAACTTATTACGTCCCGCGTATTTACCTCTCATTCAGGTGTCTCTGATTTCAATCTTTGGTTATCGGTCAAATAACGAAAGCTATTAAATCGAAAACCAATCTGTCATCGCCTCGTCGCTTGAAAGTTCGCGTATTCGCGTTTATTAGGTCAATGTGTTTGTAAAACGTACAGAATTTTCTGTATCGACTCCGTCACTGATATCATCAGTCGCTGCAATCATGTTTCGCTGGATTACGCAATAAATAAATTCGAATCCTACGGGATTTCTTTACGTAAATACCTGAACAATAAATTCTACCAGTTTTTGTGTACGTTTTAATGGACAATCAGACGAACTCGACGAATTGAATCTCCTTTTTAGACGGTCTAAAAGCTTAAAATTAAATTAGTGTACAATAAGTGAAGACATTTCGAACGCTTAGAACATTAAATCCTAAATTAAATAACGTCAGCTAAGAACTAGACAAAGTGCAATTAGATTTCAAGTGGAAGTCAAGATGCAAATAAGTAAGTTGCAAGACTCAATTGAATTGTAACTAACTTCTTACATTTTCAATTGACATTTAAGATTCTATTGCTGAGTGAGTTTTTTAACAACGAGCTCTTTTCTTTTTAGTTTAAGTGCTGCACTTGTTTTAATGTAAATAGGACAAATTGGATCGTCTGGTATTGCTCTTCCCTTGAAGGAAATTGCTTTTCGATTTGCAATAGTAATAACGCAACTGTGAATCTATAACATCTCTGCAATTGTTAGAAGATGAACTTTACTGAGTTTCCATTTCCGATAGCAAACATACTCAATAATATTGTTAGGTCATTTCAACTTCATGCCGGTACCTTCAACTTTTAAACTGGACGTGGGACACTACATATTTGATTCTCATTCGATAAGTTTAAATTTGCTCTTTCAATACTCGAAGTTAGACCATAACCATATATTTTTTTGATAACACTAGATATTAATTATATCTATCTATCGATACCGTGATAGCCGGATGGTGGCGGTTGCCTGTGTCGAACTACAAAGAGTTCAATCGGATAGATTGGATATTAATAACGGGCGTTAGTCGCTACATCTCCCAGTTGCTGAAGTAACCAATGAGCAGTCAAAGTTAATCAAAGCTCGTCAGTACCTACTAAATAAAATAAAAAAACTAGGTTGTTTGTTTGCTTATTTACATATTATTATTATTTTTATTGAATGAAGTAGCATGGTACCACCTGAATTTAAGTAGCCACTGCTCCTCATAGATATCTGAGAACAACTTCATAAAGTCCTGCCTGCGAACGACCACAGACGCGTTGCTATCCCCGAGGACTAAGTTAGAACGTCTTCCTTATTTCAAACTGCACACCAGAATACAGCAGCGCTTAACACCATTATTACTAAGAAGAAATAGGGGCGATGGTTCCGCTTGAGTTGATCCACAGAATGTTCTACAATCTTCAAAACATATATGTTAAATTACATATTTTAATAAATAAAGATCATGGACATCTACATATAAGTATATATTACGCAGATACACAATCAATTCCGGAAACAAGCGCCGTCCATTTATAAGCCAGACAATTTAAAATATAATGTGATAAAATAATATAGGTGCAATTCCTAAACACCCACGATGTGTTCTGTATGAAAATTATAATTATGGGGTGAGCCCCGCGATTACACTCGCATTTTAAAAACATATGGTTTGGTTTCAATTGAAATTTTATAGTTTCAATAATTCTAACAAAATGGATCGCGGACGGTATATTCAATAGGTGTCAATTTTTTTAATGGCACCCCAAAACATTTTCTAGAATAAAAGCATCTTCCAGCTGAAACGGATATTAGTTCAAACAAAAATATGAATAGTTTTTTTTTTGTTATAAATAGCGTAGCATTCAGTAAAAAGCTATTATTTTGATATTACAAACAGACACTTCAATTATATTTATTTGTATAATTTAACTTGATGTGTGGTGGAAACATCGATCGCAGCGCGCACCGCGGCTGTAATATGAAACTTGGCGGCACTTTAAGTACATTTTGCATACATTTTGTGTGTACCTCGGCCCAAGTGCCTGGTTGACGAAATTATTTAGGGCTTTATTTTGAAAACGCTTATATGCTGCTAATGTTATTTTGTAAATTCAAATAAGATCGTATAAACACACGATACGCTGTAAAATGTGGCGCACTTAGCAAGGAATGAGTAACTTTTTCATTTTTGAAGTACCTAATAGTAGAAAAACTTAGCGCCAACGTTTGCAATGATTCTTATATGATTTTTATTCATTATAAAAAAAAGTATTTTTCGATGATATGAAGAAATAACACATTATTGTGTCTTTAAGTTGTGTCTTGGTTGAACTCCTCCATCTGTAGTTCCTTCTAAGTGGCAACAGACGGCAGTGCATCGCTGAAATAGTGAGAGGCACAATTTTTAGATCTTTTAGATGAATGCGATTTTCTAATATAGGTAATAAGAGGGGCAAAAAATATTAGTATCTGCCCCTACAGACGAACCTTTCCCCCTTTTTTCCAAATACTGGATTGTTTAACACTTTTTAATATAGAAATAGCAAACGAAATTGTAGCCATATTGATGCAGTTCACTTAATGGATACGGGCAACTGTCGCCCATGAACGATAATATTAATTAACACAAGATAGCATTAAAGTCACATATTAAATTAAATTAATATTCTTTAAAAGAGCTTTTCCACGACATGTAAATGAATGTTAAGAAATATTACTTATTACTTCTTATTTCACTGCTCAGAGATTGAAAAAAAATGTGAATTATTGTAATTGTTACTTTTCTTATTATACCGAAATATTTTTTTTAAATGAGTGGGTGCTACGGTGCTACACAATAATGATACCGTCCAAATCCAAAATATAATTTTAACTTTATCATGTAGATTGTTGTTTGGCCGGAAGTCCAACTCGGAACTCTCTGACCGATGTGGGGACCGATTTACCACGATGTTTGTTAAATAACTAAAACGAAGAAAATGGAGTGTAACACATAATTTCAATTAATGGTATTTTGTTACCACACGCGTTAGCGTGTCCCACCTACACGCGTGAATACGCTGCAGTATGCGCGCTTTTCCTATCGCCCGAACACGATCCCTACTCGTCCAAATGAAGTAAATCCCTGCAGTCTCTTAGTTTAAAAACAAACCTTTTACTTAAGCAAAGAAAATACAGTTGGTAGTTACTTTCGTAAATAAATTAATAAGTTCCGTATGTTAGTATTAGTTGCGACATCTACGAGATATGTGGAAAACCATTAAACTCTGATGTATGTGCTCCAGGATTTCAGGTGTCGCTTTAGCTTCATCGTTACTGAAAGAGAGGGCAGTGTTCATATTCCTGAATCACGCGAACGAAATAACGTTGGAGTTTGTATAAATCCAGGACCAACCAATTATCATTGGTCTTTTTCTCTCACTAATAAATTTTTGTACGACCCTGACGTGTGGCTTATACACACCACTCAGGGCCTCAGAAATATTTGAATATGTTAAGGATAACGTGGTAGAACCATTCGTGGTTCTACTAGAGGCTCCACCTCGACACCTTATTTTTCTTCATAGTAAAACACTGGTGTGTTCAGGTTTGAAGGATGTAGTAAGTGAGACATACTTATTTGAGCTGCTCCAACTCAGTCCTGAGGTGTGGCAACGCATCGGAGGCTGATCTCATGTACGAGAGTGGACTGTAAGCTCGTTTGCTACTTCTATTATAAAAACTGAATAAGTTTGAAAACATCATAACTAAATTTATTTTGCTGCTTAATTTTCTATAATTGACGCCCTCTTCCCGCATTAAACTGGTGAAATGTACTTCAGACAAAAAATATGCAACAAACATAAAACGTCTAAAATGAAGTTAAATAAACGAAATTTTCATTTTATATGCGACGGAAAAAATATTTTTAGAGAAGCTTGTATTGGAAACGAAACGTAAACGAAAGCCAGCAAATCCACACCCACGTAAACACAACCTAAACACTTTAATTTTATACAAGAACTCTTTAGCGGCGTACTCAGAGATGAGTTTAAAAAATTCTCATGTGATGTATAAAGAAAATTATGTTTTAATTTTTAACTATGTGATGCTACTATAATAACATTGTTTTTGTTTGTAATTTGCCAATAATTGATGATATTACTTGACGAAAAGCGATAATGCTTGTTAAGAAGCATAAAAATATTCCTATTCATCCTTATCTTGAGGATCTTAGATAATGCATTGATATCATAATGGTTGAAACGCAGCCTCTCAATCGGAGAGTCCAAGATTTTAACCTAGGCATGCAGGTCTGAATTTTTAAAGTTATATGCATATTAAGCGTTTAATCACATGCTATAACGGCGAAGCAAAACAAAGTGAGCAAACTTACGATGATGACGACGACGATGAAGAGTCCAATTCAACATTAAGTGAACAAGCGCTGGGAAATTTTGACAAACCTTGGTTGTGCGGTCAAGAAATAATATCCTGTTATTTTATTCGCATCGACATCCGCAATACCAACCATTCCCACGTCTGTCTTACTAATTGTAACAAGGGTCGAAGATGCGTGTAATTTTGCAATCGTAATCATATGTCTTTTTGTTACTCCGCGTATAACAAACAGAATTGTAGGCAGTGAATTAGTATCATTGTCATGCTCTGTATACCCCTCTGTGGGACCGTAATTGGTTACTTGTGTACATAAGTACCTATTTGTGTACCTATGTACCAGATGTATCTGAATTGAGCTATTTTAATGCTTACTGCTTTTTTATCATATATATGTCCATGTTACTACAAGGTATTATATTGTCCAACAAAAAAATGTCTTCAAGTTATCAGTCGTTTTTTGAAGTTAACAAATTATGACCACAATACTTTTAACTAATTTCTGAATAACTGTATCATAATTATTTTTTCTGAAAACATCACAAATGATACGGATTCATTCATCAACTGGAGCTCGAAGCTAAACCACATCCAGATTAGGTCCCCATGTGACTGCATGTTCAAATCTACTCTATCATTTATGTTAAAGTTTTATTGTCTCCGCCCTTCCACAACCACAAATTGTGAGTAATGCCAGCGGGAACTGAAACAGGCAAGGCTTACGATACCTGCTTAGGGTGGACAATAAATAAAATATATTCAGAGTACATTTTACAAATTTTTTGATTATTCGCAACGGTAGTATTCGATCTCCGATCAGAGAAGTTTTGAATTTGTTAAAAAAAATTAAGTTGTGAGCGTGGTTTTTAGAAATACCACAGTAACATTGTTATAACTTGATTTTTAAATAAAACTAATAAGTACATAAGTTAACATTTTCAACTTTCGAACATGTTTCAAGTTACACTTCTTCAAGAAAAAACGATGAGAAATAACTTTAACATTCGCGCGTTCACCGCCATAATAAAATGGTAGCCATATGGTTCTGGTTCATGTGGTGCCAAGGATTTTGCAACACTTTGGGTTCCTTTAGTTAGATACTAATAACAGTTAGTATGATTTTGCTTCTTAAGGGTCCTAAAAAAATAAACGTACACCTTATGTTGGTATTAAAGACATAAATTGTTTTAAGTCGGGAATATATTCAAATAACAAAAGATCAAATTAGTTCTGGAGATAATCATATAATTCTACAAACTAACAATTCAAAAGGCGTACTCTCAAAGGGCTAATTCCATCATTACGTCGGAGAGGGCAAAAAGGGCGCCCTGACAAACACCGCGGGGTTTTGGGTGATGGGAGTCTGGTAAAATCGTATATGGCCCCTACGACAGGGTTTCACCCTACCTAATGAATTATCCGACGGTAATTGCGCATTCGTTTTATGTATGGCATAAAAACAACTTCAACAGAACATATTGTATTTTTGATTAAAATGCTAGAGTTGTTACGTCGTTTAATTCATCAATCTCCGTCAATAATCTGGTGGATATTTCTGAAGAACTTCACAATATTTTAAAAGTAATTGTACCTGTTTTACGTTGGTATTGATATTTTATGGAGAAGTTACGTACTAATGTAAGAGACGTCCTTGAAGACTACGACGGAATCCATTATCTATTTAAATAAGATGAATGTCTGTCTGTAGTTTCGTAAAAAAATCTAAGCTAATATGCTTATAATTTTCTCCGATACTATTGTTGAAAATCTTTTTAATAATTTGTCTGTCTGGATTCGTCTAGAAAACTACAATAGTAAACAAATACATTCAATTATATAGTCAGAGACCACAAATTCGGAGTAAAAATGTCATTCATGAATTGTTGACCAATTGGTAATAAGTTATTCTAAAATGTATGTTTAATGTCAATTAATCTGAGATAGTGTTAGCGAGAATGAGGATGAGAGATTTTGTATGAAAACCCTAATAATGTCCGCTCTATAGCCCTTTGTATTTAATCTCTTTGCTGGTAAACGATTTGAGAGAAGGGCTTAACGGGGGTGACTAGGCTACCCAAAATGTCTAGGGGTCTTGCGTAAAATCGAAATTCCGTGCGCGGGGGTGAACACAGGCGGTGCCGGGTGGGAAGCTGTACATAGTCGGTTTTATCAAACTCAGATTTAATTTCCGCCGGGAATAAAATATCTGTGATAGACAGTTCTTATTTGCGTGTCTCTGGAAACTTTTTGTTCGGCCTCTATTATTTTATTTCAACTGGACAGAAATGCTTGGTTATAATGAATTACTCATATTCAGAGTACACGACGAAGTAATCGTTGGTAATGTTTGCTGCAGTCGATATTTCGTGACGTCACCATATCTTACTTCCATTATACATGCAAGGCGTGAGATCGTGTTGAGAGTATAATCTCCATACTCAACGGTCGCTCAACAACTCA
The DNA here is from genome assembly GCA_018250295.1 of Spathilepia clonius. Classification (NCBI taxonomy): domain Eukaryota; kingdom Metazoa; phylum Arthropoda; class Insecta; order Lepidoptera; family Hesperiidae; genus Spathilepia; species Spathilepia clonius. The sequence goes on from DWRA01002729.1 coordinate 8,194, forward strand.
TAGTACGTAACACTATCTCGACATAACAACCTTCAACCGCAAATGTATCGCCTGTCTTTTGTAAATGCAGGAGAATTTCAGATCTTTTGCGTAAAACCTGTTATCTGCATTAGGGATGTTAGGAATATAAAACTTAGGATATGGATAATCCGTATGACTATTGAAAAATATCATACTAGTTTTAGATACGGTTATTGTTTCGGATTGTTTCAGTTATGGATATCACATTTACAAGGGATTGTAAAAGTATACAAAATTCAAGTATGTAATTATTGGTCGGATGCGAATCAAACTGGCAAACAGAGTTTTAGATTTTCTTTTATCTTTAGTATTTTTTACTTAGTAGTGATGTGCCTACTAGTTTTACTACTTGTTCGATAGATAAGCTGAAAAACACAGACTGTGTGAAAAGCGTCTATCTATTACAGTTCAAGAGCTAGAGCCCAGTGACATACAAAAAGACAACGGTGGTTTAGTAATAGGGCCTCGTTTCTACCGTTTAGGTACGGAATCCTAATTATATTCCGGATATTCAATTTTACTGTCGTATCCAAATAAAATTAAGAAAGCTTAAACATTTTATACGCTGTATACCGTAAACGTAAAAACCGGATAATACTTGATACTGTAATTTTTATCCGGTTTTTCACTTTTGCGGTAACATACAGTACTCGTATACAAATAGGGATTATTCACTAATGGATTAACAATTTAAACACGCTAATGCTTTCAAACGTAAGTGCTCAAAGGGGAATATACGGACTACTTTGCGGTGACAAATGTAGGTTCAACGTTATGCCATATATAACGGGTGTGTGTATATTCTGAATCTTTTGTCTTTTTTACACGCTTTACTTCTTTTCTTTTGTTTTCTTTTTATCTTTTTATATTAGCTTCACTTGTATCAAGCAACATAATCAAATCTTGGAAATAAATTTTAACCTACTTGTAACAGAACTGTCGTATAGGAGTGAAATTTTGTATGTATGTGTAGTTTGTATGATACTAATATACAATAATTCTTGAAGTTGAAACTAAAGCTTCTTCGGGTGAAATTGTTTTCAAAAATTCACCACTCACAACCTTTCCGATGAGCTACAAACCTGAAATTCTAAACATATCTTAGGTTTGGGTGACAATATTAAAAAATAATAAAAAATCAGAAAATTTTCACACCTGTAGGAGTAAACGTATAAAATAATATATTTTTTTTTTACTAAAAGGTAGAAAATAGTGGAAACGAAACCATGGGGGCGCAAACGACGCAAAATTTTATAGTTAAATGAATAGAGAGACTATTAAAAAGATGATTCCCTCATCAATTAAAATCATTTGGACATTGCAAATATAAATTCAAAAATTTTGTACTATTTTCAATAGCACTCATAGCCAAAGCAAGCGTCCACGGCTACTTCCCCGCCCTCCCCATTCCCATGCTCATCGTCAATGAGTATCCAGCAGTGTATGTACCACTAAAACAAATCCGAATTTTTCAAAAACGATATCGTAGGCAAAACTAGTTATTTCCAATGAGCAGATATTTGCTTCTCAGTTCACCGATTTCATACGGCCTATTGGCAGAGGTTCGTAAACGAATTTCATTACTCTCGCTTAGTTCTCTGGTTTAACTAAACATTGAATATATCTTCTAATATCAGATACTAGCTATTCCTCACGGTTTTGCCCACGTTTATAAAAAATGTCACGTGACGTGTGTGTCATTTTATTCCTGCAATAATTTAAACAAAACGGCGCGTGTGCGCTATTACTTATGGATTTTAATTGTTTTACGCGGAACTCTAATACATTTTCTAAAATAAAAGTAGCCTATATTATTCCTTATAACATCAGCCCTCTGCCAGTGACTCTCTATTGAATCAGTCCAGTGGTTTCCGAGATTCGCCGAAAAATATAGACAGACAGACAGACAAAAATTTAAATGACTGTGTTTTCTTTATACTGTATATACTTTCATACAGCATTTGGTGAAAGACTGTTCTTTTGTTATTACAAAAAATACTTCAATTTTATTTATTGGTATATGAATACGATGAAAGAATCACACTAAAGGTAAAAACATTAAGTATATTGTATACTAATGGAATTGTATAAATGGCAAAGGGCTTTCATCCAGTACGTTCTTGCCGAAGGCCAGGACCACAAAGGATAATACAGTGCCCTTACTTCAAACAGTATCATAAGTACTTGGTTCATATTCAAGGCGTATTATAATTAATTAAATGACTACTTGCCTATTCCGTGGAAAAAAATTAGGAACCCTCAAAGCTAGATTTATCCTGTTCTGAAAGCTGTGTAAAGTCTATAAGCTTTTTTATTATCCTGAATCGATTATATCGATCTATAACCAACTCTACATATAGAAGAGGGATTCTTTTGGTATGTAACGGGTATTCACGATAAGATGTTTTGATTTCTTAGTTGCCGATATTTCGACCCAATTGCATGGATCGTGGTCACGGCGAAACCACGATCCTCATCACTCAGTTTTAATATCGATTTTTAATATAGCAATTTTAAAAATCTAACTGAAAAGTTAAACAGAATTATAATTGCACAAATTTATTACGCACATGACGTAACTTTTACATATTTTTTTCTCCCAGTACTGTATTGTGGAGAGTAACGTTGTTTAAACGATCGCTACAATTTGAAAAAGTTTCTCCTTTGATTCAAAGCGAATGCAGTCGACCAGTGGTCAGCAACCTTTTTGGAAACACGAACCAAATAGCAACATGAAGTAGTAGGGGGCCGCATTCGATAGTCTTTGAAATTGTTCGACGAAAAAAATAAAGTCATGAAGTATACACATTAATGTTATCTGAAAGTTGTTGGCGGACAACAAAGGTAGTCGAAAAATAGTATCTTCAAAATCAAAATATCGTCAAGAGTAAGGTCATTTCTATCTACGGACTTCGAAGTTAACGTTTTAGACAAAACCATAGTTTTCTATATAATTGTTTGAAAGGTCCGTGTCTGTGAAACCGTGTTAACGAAGATATACGAGTAATTTATGTACATTCATACATATTGCATGGAATCATAGAAAATTCTAACTTATTCAACTGCAAATATTAGTCCTAGTTAAGGTCACTTACGGGTTACATACGCGTTCCTACTACTGAAAAATAAGATGAAAAGTTTTACTCAATTATCACCCTTAAAATCCCGTAGCAGGAATTGTTACACTGTATAAAACAGATAGGTGTAGCAGCGGTTCGTCAAACTACAGAGGATCCTTTGTAAACAAGAACATCGGAAAGTCCACTTAAAATTTTCCAAATATTTCATTTACTCAACGCAAGGTAGAGAACCACATGCGGTCCCGGCCGGCATGCTCATCCAATCGTTCACGTATCCACTCGAGTGGGGTCGGAACTAATTAAAAGTTCATCTTTGAAGCGTACATACGTATCAATGGAGACTCAATACGTGGATCCACCCTTCTGGTGAGCTGCCCACCAAAAGTTATTAAAACTCGGAGATACAGACAGTTTAGTTTCACACAAATACTTAGGGTAAACTTTGTTATTAGAAAGTTCTGGTCTTAAGGCGGTTTTATATAAAATAGATTTTGCAAACGAGCACGCAGTCCACCTCATGCTAAGTTGTCATTGCCGCCCGTGGACATTTATATTTTCTGTGATTAACTTTTTGTAGAACAGGAATTCTACATGAAACCGATCACAGATGCGTCGCCAATCCGGGGGACAAGATGGTCGCCTCATACCAACCTTTTGGTATGGCTTCAAAAGGTACAAAACGCAAGAACTGTTTCACGCTGGAAATAAGTGTGATGGGGGTACCTCCTCAATCAAACGATACTAGTTCTACCACATTTCATAATACGTTAATATATCTATTTTACTATAGAACAGTAAAAATATATCTGTGGCACCTAAGTTTTAAACGAATATAAAGAGATTAAAGCTGTTGGAGCCGATAGCAAAAACCTAATATAGAACTAGGCTTTGGTGTAATGTTACTGTGTACACAATTCCTAAATTGGTTCTGCTTTAACCGCGATATTTTCATACGCTTCAATATTTGTGCAAACAATGTTTCGACCACGGATGTAGTCATAATATCCGTATTAATTACGTCAAAACCCAACAGAGTTTAAGCTTAATAAATTTGTATCACGCTTATGCAGTGCCGTGATCGGAATATGATTATACTCATTTATTCCATTACTACTATACATGGGATATTTTATTGGTGTAAAGACGGTCAGAGGTAGCAATGGAAGCGCGTTCGACGCGGCGTTGCGACATTAATCCCGACAAAATGGCCGAGGACTTTATTTATAAGTTCGGTCATAATTAATATTTTCGTAATACAAATAAGAATAGAAATAATTATCTAAATTCTAATTATTAATTGTTATGTATACTAAATAAGTAAATAATTTAATCAACAAGTCTGCTAGGAGGACACCGGAAAATGAAATTGTAACACCGGACTGTGTATATATGTATATTAAGCCTGAGCGGATTAAGGCGTCTGCGTGGAAGATTACACGCGTACTTACAAACAGTAATAACAACCGATGTGGTCTTATTCAGAATAAATAGGCATTAACAACGGAATTAGATACTAAACATAAATATTGATAGCCGCATGTACATAAAAATATTTATTTAATCGTATTTTGGCATCGTCTCCTTTTTTCTTCCCGTGAGAATATTCTTTAAACAGACTTCTCTGCATTTACCCATTGTTTAATAATTATGTTACTTAGCTTTACGTGTCGTTATTGTTAAAACATTAATTCGAATATTTGTACAGAATAAATCTTTCTAAAACATATCTCTGTCCGATAAAATTTGAGATTTAGGTCATTTTATCGCTTACTTAAAAATATATATTTACTCATTCGAATCCATTGGATTAGTTTCAATGTAGACAACTACACAGACACACCAAAATAAAATCACCGTCCTCGCCGGACCCTTCAGTACGAGTTTGTATTATTAATGTTTTGCGGCAGGCGAGAGGGCGGCGTGCAAGTCTACCCTGTATCATGTCATTCCGAATAGCATTGGATATTACCCCTCACAGAGGCAGACGGGACAAGACTTTACCCGGCTTTCAATTAAATCAGATGAAAGGTATAGTAGATATAAGTAAGCAAAAAAGTTTAACATACTATTTTATTTTTAA
>DWRA01002730.1:0-13373 GCA_018250295.1 Spathilepia clonius
AAAAAAGGTTAACCTTTTGTGGATCGACTCCTTTTAAAAAGTTGTATTTACCTGTTGTATCATATTGGTTTTTAAGAAAAAGTGAACTTTTGTAAAAGTGAGATAGAGGGACGAATGATAAAATAATTAGGTTCAGTTTAATTAACCTATAACTAACTAACTTTTATATATTTCTATTCGGTTTTAATTTTTTGTTTACTAGTACTAGTAGTTTTGTTACTAGTTTTAATTATGTATTTACTTTGTAAATATTGTATACAATTTTCGTTATACATTATTTTAAGTCGATATTGTATATTGTAAAAGTAATAAATAAACGAGTAGTAATTAATCACCAATTTCACCATTTGCAAGTCTTATTGTATCATTCATATATATTTTACCAAATTTTCCACAATGATACTTTTGAGATGAACGCATTATCTCATTGATAAATAATTAAGTACATTTCGGACTTGAGCGTACCAATTAAGATTATATTTAGTAGAGTCATTCTATTTAAATAGGTAAATTATAAATATCGAAAATGTTCCATATTATTGTGTAAAGTTCCTCTTATCACTATCAAGTATGTTTATTTAAGACAATTGGTTATATTTATCATTCAAGTGTTTATATTTAGTGCATTGATAGGATATGAAATAATTAATTAGTGAAAGAATATTGCGACAATGTATTTTTTAATGTTTGCGTGTTATGTAAATTTTTTTGTATACTTAAATAAATCGATTTTAGTTGTTTATTGTATTACTTTATTTTATAAGTTAAAGAATAATACTCTTCACTAAGTTTCAGCTCACGTGAAATTAGTGTTTTTATTCTAATTAGGTTTATGGCAAAGATGTTTATGATTTATGACAAATACAATTGTATTCACATAAATAATTCATAATTATACAAAAAATAACTTCAACTAATAGAATGTCAAGATAATTTAATGTTATTAGTTATGCCAATATTAGGTTACGACACATGGCAGATTAGTGGAATTATTATATACGAAATATGCTTGATAATATAATAAACACGCAAAGCGAAGCTCCGACAGCCAGGGATTTTTTAAAAATGCTAGTATTCGTAGTACGTGCCTACTCTTAAAAAAATTTGTCGATTTATTAAAATAATTTATATTTTTAATTATTATTAAATGTGCTCGTTAATAACAATTAACCTTAAGTGGAGTATTCTATTTGAAGAAACTATCTAAACTGAGATATATATGCATAACGTAATAGATAGTGTGAACCGTAGCTTAGTTGATTGCATAGTATTTAAAAAATTGCTGCAAACCAGCAGACCAGCCGAACTTGTATGAAATTGTAAAATTCGTAAAGCACCGTTTCTTAATCTTCTGTAACCCACAGACCCCTAGCAAAGTAAGCAAAATTTCAAGAACCCCCACTAAAATTCACCTACCTTATTTTGGTATAGTAAAAAACATTTTTTCGAAAAAAAAATAAAAATATTGTAATAACGTGAAGGTTGGTAATATCTTGTTTGCAAGTAATATAATAATATTAGGGTTAATGTTATTACTTATTTATTGGTTTAAATATCCAAACTTAAGGCGGCGGACCCCAATACGTATACTCGCGGACCCCCTGGGGCCCGTGGACCATAGATTAAGAAACACTGTCACAGAATATAGATTAATCTATTAAAATTATATAAAATCTCTTTGAAATCCTTTATTTCCATGTTTAGTCGGGATTATTGCTATTATATTGTATGATTATAATTATTGTATGTTTGCTTTTTATTATGTATTCTGGTTTAACAATAAACGGTGTTATTGCTGATATTAGTTGGTATGTAACTGGGTTAAAATATTGACGTAAATAAAGTTTTGTCCAGAGTATCTAATTGACAAATTCATACGGTAAAAAATGCAATTTTTATTATTAGAAATGGTAAAAAAGCCAGTTGCGCTAATGTTAAGTGATCTCATCTGAAGTTTGGGATCGTCGATCGTGATTCATGGGGTGTAGTGCGTAACCTATAACTAAGATGGAACTCCTCACTAATTCACTCACCGTTAGAAGGCAGAAATAATACTACATTCTTATCTTTTTTGTAGTTATGTAAACATGATTAAAATGACTTTTAATTTGATCGACTTCAGTACCTACTACCTACCTATAATAATCGATAAATGATTTATTTTATTTATTTATCTTATACCGTTATTATCATTAACCGTGACCGTGACGACTTATAATCATGTGTTCAAATAAAGAATGCTCTAGAAGACTTCAATTACTACTATTATTATTTTGAATGTATGTATAATGTATAAGATAGGTAATGTATTCAGCGCAGTCAGGCTCGAGTTCGGTGCCAGATGGGACTAATACTTCTGTACAAACAAGAGCTTCCTTCATGTATCCAAATTGCGTTCAGAAAATGTGACCACTACCAGGCTTAGCTATATGTCGTGATTTCTGTACGCTATTTCTAGATGCCATGCATAGGTCCTCCAGGGCTCTATGAAACCATAATCCAGACATCCAGAAAGGGAATAAATATAATTTTAGATCCAGGGGTATGTTCCATAGGAGAGTGGCACATGAATAGAGCTGTCTCTTGAATTATAATATTGCAAAATTATATATCTGAATTGTGAAATAATAGGTAGCAGTAAGTTGTATTCATATTGATAATTGATTGATAAATCGGAGTTTACTTATGTTAACAAAAAAACATATATTCATAAATTATATAATTTATTATGAATAACAATTTTATAATTGTGTTCTAATTATAATTTTTCTTCAGTATATTTTGAACAGTATGTGTTTTATTTTAAAAATAACCAGAAATGAAAAAGAACCAAGAATTTTACCTGTAAGTAATATTACGTAATCAATTAATTGATAAAAATAATTTAAAACTCAAATACTTATTATTTGAAAGTCAAAATTACAGCAGATAGTTATGTAGTAAGCAAGAAAACATGATTTTCAGGTTTTGTTCAAAGTTTTATTTTTCGGAAAAATTTCCACTTCCACAACGGCGCACGAGAAGTTGCAATCGTCGGTGTAAAACACAGATTTGAATGTCAAATTTCCATACAGAAAACTTCCTCCATAGTATTTCTGTGCTACATCTTCTATGTTGATCTTTATAGAATAGTTACCCTGTAAAAGTAATAACGTCCTTGATATAAATTCAAATTATCTATAATTACACTATGACTAAAAATAAAATAATAATAAGAAATAAATACAATACTAAAATAAAATAATAAAAAGAAGACTAAAAATAAAATAATAATAAGAAATAGATACAATAAAAGAAAAACAAACGTTGTTCATCACTCAGGACTTTTTAATATCGGATTGATTGCAGTGTGCAGAGTGCATTGTAGTGAAACGAGTAGACACGGTAACTGCGACTAAAATCTTTCCGAGTTAGTGTATGTGATTTCGCTTGTAATTTTGCATATCACAGCATGCAAGAGTAAAAGAAAAATTCAGATATTCTATCTCAATCCACTTGTAGACAATGAAGAAAAAGTTAATACATTAATTGTAAGACATTAATTGTTTCCGTGAACCATTTAGGTTTTGGGTAGGGTTCTAGCGATCAAGCTGATGTTTACACAATCGCACATGGAGAAAAGAGATTTCAAATAAAGGATGTTCTGTATCCGATCGCTAAGTACGTCTGTATTATGTCCGCGATTATCTCAAAAACATCTGATTTCGATGCTGTTTTCGTCAACGAAATGGATCATACGTTAGGTTTCTCAAGAAACAATGTGAAAACTAGTACATATTTTATATTCTGTAGGATACTTGTTTATTTTATTTAACTTATTGATTGACTTGAATTATTGATTGATTGACGTTGATTTGTGGACAAAAAAAAACTTCTGATCGATATGTTAGAACATCTCTAGTAGATAGAAGCTATACAATGATTTCTATTTACGAATAGCTTTTAAATTGGCACGACCATCACTTAAGTGAAATTGGTGCAATTGTTCGGTTGTATTTACTCCCACTTGCTCGTAATTTACGGCTTGCCATTTGCACTATTATCATTTGTTCATTTAGTTAAACTTCTATCCAGTTTTGTCTAGTGTACATTAATGTTATTGTAGTACATATTGTTACTCTTAAAAATGATATTGATATGGTAGTAAATTACTCACCTTTTTGAAAACACAATTTTGGCTAACATTTAACATTGCTCTAAATAACGGTCCCATGAAGAGGTGTTCGCAGGGTTTCTTCATCTGCAGTCTGACTAAGGGCTTGTCATTGGCCAAAGCCATTATCTTTCCCTGAGAAAGAAGTAAACGTAGCATATTATTTTTATACTATATCTTCTTGCAAAATAAAAAATATATCTGTCGTGCAAAATAAAAAAAACCGGCCAAGTGCGACTCGAGCTCACAGGCAAAGAGTTAACATTATCATTAAATAATAAATAAAGTTGAACAGTTTTCCAACTACCAAAATGAGTTTATTTTTTATAATATTGTATGAATTACAAAGTTATATTATTCGGTTTTTGAAAAAGTGTGTGATACCTCAAAAACTGTTAATCGTATATTGTTTCGAACCAATTTTTTATTGACAGTTTTCCCTGACATCTACAACATATGTTTTATCCAGATTTTTCACTCCCTTAGTTTAAAAGTTAGGACACACACACACACATTTGACCGCTTATCTCTCAAACAATCGACTTTTACAAAAAATGCTTTGAAAAACTTCCATGCCATTTTTGAAGACCTTTTTATAGACACCTCACACGTGAAGGTAGGAAGATTTTGTTTTTTGTTTCAGTTCAATGTATGGGGAGCTCCCACTCAATTTAATATATTTTTATTTTTGTACATAATTTGGAAAGCGGTTTACAGAATACACTTACCTACCAAGTTTCAACTCTGTAGTCTCAGTAGTTTCCGAATAAAGTGGTTGTGATATACGGACAGACAGACATGACTAATCTATAAGGGTTCCGATTTTGCCATTTGGCTACGGAACTCTAAATAGACGTAAATAGTGTGAACTTATAAAATTAACATTTATTAGCAATTGCAAAAAAGCTAAGTGAACGAGAGGTATTTAAAATTACATCTATAGAGTAATGTATATAAAAAGAAAATTAAAACGTTATGCATAATTTCAAAATGACTGCTATTTTCTAAGCTCGTAATAATTGTACCTCACGTTTATTTTTCTATAATATATAAACATAAAAAGATGTTTGTTTGTTTTTCTCTATGGGCAAACTGCATGGAATTTTATCTGAAGCTTTACGCAAACATTTACTCCCATGGGGACTTAAGAATGTGGTATATCATTGTTATTGTCTTTTATCTAAATGGTCATTAATGGTATATGCGTCGTCGTTATTACTATAACCATCATCGCTACAATCATTACAATAGCTGTCATGGTCCTCAACACCTTTTTCAACAGCGAAATCAGCAACAAAACCATAAGCATCCTCATTATCATAATTATTGCCATGTCATCATGGATGTAGCAATCAAACGGCTGAGAATATTATGTTAATAATTGATATTATAGTCTTAATTTCGGCTAAGCAGTTATTATTAATTATAAAAATATATACGTAGTGCGTGTTTTGAATCCATCCCCAGTTTTCGAGGATAATGCGACTTTCAAACTAATGAGACTGGATGCCACTTTTATCCTTAATAGTACCTTAGTTGGAGTCACGTTTTCCAATATCTGTATGTTGTAGGTAAGGTTTACCGCGTTCTCCATCTTAGCAGATATTACACAGCAGTCTTTACGTTTTGGCCCTTTACAGTTGACGAAGCTCGTTACCGCTAAGGAGAATTCCCCCTGCAAATAAATAAATTTTAGAAAAAACTTATTTTATTGCAGATATATCCTAAAATAAAATTGAATTGCTTTTGGTCTGAACATGCGGTAAGGAAAATTAATAAGAGCCCGTCCAATTTAGGCATCAGACGTAGCAACGCATCTGTGATCGACTTCAAATAGGATTCTTGTCGTTACGTTCTTAATAATAAATTTGTCAATTGTATCCAATTACTCAATTATACTTATCTTGACGTGAATTGGGTGCATAATTGCTAAAATTATCTTGATATAAAATTATTGTGCAATCCGAGAGTATTAACTATCTAACAATGACTAGTCCCTTTTTACCGATCTCAAACACCTGCAATCTTAAAAATAAAAAATTGCTTACATAATCCTTTTCAGAGCTTGTTATAACGTACACTGTAGACACAAAAATATAAAACAATAGTTGTTTAAGCATGTTTTTGCGATGAATGACGAGATTAAATGAGCTACAAAACGACATAAAGCCACATATTCAAAATAATCAGATCAATCTGATAAAGAGAATTAATAGTTCGTAATGGTATTTCCTGAATAGGAATGATTATACGAATATTTAACTATAAAGTATACACTTCCGTAATCTATCTTACGTAAAGAGCGTAACGATGGATAGATCACATGTGACAAAGGGGTAAGGCACCTCAATACTTAACAATTTAACTTTTGTGTTTGCGTAATTGTAAAGTTATTTATGTTTTTGTGTTTTCTTTTTTGGAAAAATCAGGTTTTGTTTTTGGAGATATAGCCAAACTATTAGAAGTTGTAGCAATTATTGTTAGTGTAACCACATTACTACTATTACTACTTTAAACTAAAACATAGAACAAGAAAAGCAATATTCGTTGTTTCGTGAGTTTAAACGTACTTTTAAAAATACTTTTTAGTAATATTTGAAGAATAAGATACAAAAGATAAAATTACAGTATGTATTAATAAAAAAGATCCGTATTGATTTGTCCTGAACGCATTATTACACGATCACGATTTTTTTCTTATGAAAAATGACACTGTCACTAACGACGACAAAAATAAAAAAACTTTATCATTCTGTAAACATTATAATAATTTATTATATACTCATAATCGTCATTAAAAATGTTATCTTAGCCATCATGACAATCAAATCAAATTATTACATTAAATGTTGAAATACGTAAGCATCATTTTGAAGTTTTTCAGCTTGGGACTGGTTATAGCTGCTGGTGGTTTCTGGGCGGGGGCTGAAGTAGACAGCAGGCCTAAGTACAGGGATGAACAGACCCTTATAGGAGGGACGGTTTGGACCCAAACGATTATTCCCATTGGGCTCATCATATCGAGTATAATAGAAGAAGAGCTATATGTTTTTGTACATGCTTATTTTCTGTTCGCTGGCGTCTTGCTGTTATTTACTACTGGTTTGCTTCTAGTAAGATTATTTATTTAATAGTAAATAGTTGCTACGTAATATAATCGGATATATACATGATACTGCTCCAGATAAATAAGTAAGAACGTCTATAATTTTAGAGTTGTGACAAATCCCCCTTTTCAATTTACCTTTTTAAATAATGATTTATTGTTACCAAATATATTTTTTGATGATTTATTTAATTGTGGCTTACGAAGAACAGAAACTGAACGGATAAAATCATATCATACATAATAATAGTTGCTAAACATTCCTTATTTTTTGTATAGCAAAATATGATGAAAAAAGATGATTCGGACTTTATTTTTGATGTTAGTCCGTTTATTTGGTACTTTATACATGAATATTTACAGATTTATGGTATTTCCAGATTATCGGCGAATATAAGTCAATGCACAGGCATAGATCGATACCAACACTACCAAGTCCGGTGGAACCATCTACTTACGACAAGATATACTTAGGCATAGGAATATTGTCTGTTTTAGCTGGTATTTTCACATTTATTGACTTCATCGTAATTATAATTTATACGTCGTGAATCACCCACTGTCATCTAGTTAATGAAGTGGAAATAATTTTGTTTGCGATAAATATACACTTTATGAATACACTACATTATTCATGAGGATTATTGGGGCAGTCTTGATTATATGTTGCTTAAGATAAAAGTATCTGGATTTTAATAAACGATTTTATACAAATTTCCTTTTCATTTGGATAAGCTTATTATAAGAATAAGCTAATGGCACGTGTCCATTTATGCATGATGCAGTTTTTTTTATACGTTGGAGTGGCAAATGAGCATGCAGTCCACTTGATGGTAAGTGGCAATTGCCGCCTATGGACATTTGTGATCCACACCAGATGAGACTAGAATCCCAACTGAGGTCGACCATAGATGCGTTGCTACCCCTGAGGACTAAGTTGGAATGCCTCGTTAAATTTATCTCCCTTACCACACCCTTCAAACCAGAAGACAGCAGCGCTTAACACTGCTGTTATTAGGAAGAAATAAGTATGGCGTTGGTGCCGCCGGACTCAATCTACAAAGGGTTCTACCACCTTTAAATTATCTAATAGTAAGTGACCCTGGTGCATGGACCTCTGTACCTGTCTAATTTCATATAAAATAGGGGTCTACCTGAATCAGATTACAAATGCGGTGCCACTTTTGACGACTAAGATGGCCGTCCAATATCTAATTAGAAGGTGTTACAACACTTTGCGGTTCGGCTCCAAAAGCACCGCTGTCATGACTGTGCTCGACTTCAGGACTTATCTGGGGTGGATTGTGAATGCCCATGGGCGTGAGTTGCCACTTACTATCAGGTGGACTCCATGCTTGTTTGCTTCAGGTATATTATAAAAAAAGTAAGTCATATGCATGTAGGTACTCAATGTAAGAATAATCGAATAAATGAAAGTAATAAAGTAATTAAAATTAAGTACATTTAGGGCTACAGATAATATTTGTATTAATTAACACATAATACAAGTTTTACGTACAGGTTGACAGATACTGCTAATGAGCTGCTCGCTACATTATATACATTTTGATAAGTTAACCGTTATAATTGAAAACATAGCAGTTTCAGATAACAAATATTTATAGAAGCTAATTCATCACTTATCGTCTTATTATTTTACTGACCGTGACAAGGTTGGTAGGACGTCCTTGGTTTGTATTGATTTAAATATCTCATTAATTACTTAAGTACTTGAATATATTTTTTTTACCAATTAAGAGCGCAGGTCTACTAATTCGCACTTGGCCAGCATGAGGTAGTATTAATAGGGAAGAACCGTGCCCAATGTGACCACCAATAGAGTAACAATATACTTTGGTTGTCGTAAGAGGCGGTATATGTGGCCGTATATAGTTGTAAAGATTCGAAGGTGTAGTGTGCGTAAATGCTTACCTGGGTAGAGCCTGATAGGGGCACCGCGTTTGGAGGTGTCCAGTACCCTTAGTATGAGTTTGTTTCGTTTCAATTACTCGATCGTCGTTAACGAGTTGGCCCACACATTTTCCTAGCAGCACCTGCGGAATGTATCGGAACTAAGATTTTGCTAAGAGAAGTATGGGCCAACTCGTTAACGACGACCGAGTCGCTGAAACGTAATAGACTCATACTAAGGGCACAGGTGTGTTTCGATGGAGATCCCGTAGGGCTAAAGATGGCCACCTGGAGGGTTTTAATGGGTAAATATCAGACATGCCCAGTGTCAACCTCACGATACCGGGCACCTTTTGGAGGAAAAATACGGGTATCGCCGTTAAGATTTTACGTAGGCTTTTAATCCAAGTAAAGTTGTTGTAACGTCTATAAAATATACTGGGAGATACCTATTGGAAAGACCCTATACTTGTTTTCATCAGTATCATTTGTCTCTAATCTGTGATTTGTTTTATACAATTGTACGCAACGTCTAAAACAATCATATTATTCATATATGTTTATATAACATTAGATATTGTTGTTCTTCAGTAATAAAGATTTGATTACATTGGATGCTATTCTATTCCTAAAATATTATATCTAATCCAGTTGAGACCTGTAAAGAAGTATCTGGAGCTGCAAGGTGGTACGCTTGAAATGAAACTGATTTTAAATGCGTTATTTTCTCTTAGAAGTTTGAGATGGTGCAAGCAATTTTTAACTAACAGATATTTACATATTTACATTTAGCGTCGGCGAATTTCCGTTATGGCGATTGTATTGATACGATTCGGCGATTTGCTGCGTTCGATCCAACTTGTGCCCTATTTAGCGTTTAAACGCTGTATGTATCTTTCGAAAAGTGGATAAATTTGTTAATCGTCGATGCAAAAGTATTATATCTGCTGGTGCTCTTATGTAAGTTCCCATAAATGCATTTAGAGAAAAGCGGATTAATTTATTTTTCTAAAACCCTAAAAGTTTGACTCTGATTTGCCGTGTATACCTGATATAAATAATGTTATCATTGGACATTCATAATACGTTAACTATAATTTTATCTCTTTATCAGTACGAGCATAGTGATGAGTAATCCTTTTAAATAAGATAAGAGCCTAATTATAACACTTAGAAATAACTGGCCATTATAATAAAGAAGTAGATTTTTCAGTTTTGGCCTTAATATAATAATTGGTTGAATCTTACGAATGTGAAGTCGTTACCCCTGTAATAAAAAAAATAAAATGAAAAAGAAATCCCGTAAACCCTCATCAGTCAATACTAGTTAAGAGGGGTGAGAGGCATTCAAGCGTACTAGAATTATGCGTCCGATTAAACGGTTCCTGGTGAGAGGGTGGTTTATTTTTTATTATAAAAATAACGAAGGATTCAAGCACGTACGATATATGTAAAGTCTAGAAAACTGTGGATTATTGCGCAATGTTTTTGCCTAATTATCCGTGTTCGATTTGGATAAAGCTATAAATCATAGTCCAGCCGACTATACCGTTAAAAAAACTACAAAAAATAATATCGTTATCAACCAATTAATGGCCCACTGCTAAGCACGGATCTCCACTCAGAGTAAGAGGGGTCAGGTTAGGTTAGGTAAGAACTTTTTTGAAGGATTCTCAGGCGCAGGCAGAAAGGTTTCCTCACGATTTTTTCCTTTACCATGAAAGCAAGTGATATTTAACTCCTAATACGTACATAGATAACTTTGAAAAATAAGACTTGCGCGCCAGGGATTCGAAGATCGAAGCCTTTAATTGAGAGGCAAAATTTCAACCACAAGATTATGCTTCCACAAAAGATTTGTATGAAAACTGAAAAACAAATAAAAATCCAATAGTTCTCTTGAAGCGAAGCTATAGACTGCGAAATCTTAGTCAACATACTGTGGCATTAGGTTTAGACGGATGTTGCCTATATAAAGATACATTGTTATAACATCCTCAATTATTTCCAATCAGTTCATTTATCCATTGCAATGTTCGGAGGGGGATCACAAACACTATAGAGAGTTAATACGGCAAAAATGCCTTTTGGATTGTAAGTAATGAACTATTTTGTCATTATTTCTATTTGATGTACGGATTAATCTGATATTAATATTAGAAAGGATTTGAATGATAAAAATAGTCACGTAAGAAAAAACGTTGTGCACCCCTATGCGACTTTCTCTTGCTTTTGTCTCTTTCTATAATATACGAGTGAGTGTGTGTGAGCATTCAGAGAGAAATAGTTTTGAGAGAAAGAAAGAGGGAGAAAGAGAGAAAGAGAGAGAGAGAAAGATATTGAGTGTATTGAAATTTCATATTGAAGATTAAGGAACTTTATTCCGGATAGGAACTCGATCACACACGAAAAGTCTTGTATAGTATTTAGTTTTTAAGAGAATGTTCAAATATTGTTTGTTATTTTAGTTTATTTTTGTTTGGTTTCAGCTTATTAATAACTGGCTTACTAGCATTCGGAGCATACTGGACGACCAAGTATTTGATGAATTTGCCTGAAGTTACTCCACAGTCTGCAACAATCATTGAAACTACAATATTTCCACCTAAGTTAAATATGACTACAGGGTATTCATAGTTTATAAAAAAATCGAAGTGGTAATAGGGTTTTAAAATTTACTCAAATATGGTAGTAAAATATAGTTTATATTCAATTGTATCATTTTTGTAATGTTTAAACAATGCCTAGAATAAATAATATTTGGTTGAAAAGTCTGTTTAAGGTAAGGTTAAGTCATTTACCGACATATAACATGTCAGACGCGTGCCGTGGCAGACAAGATAGATTTATATCTACCTTGACACGTGACATTGTATAGAGAAATATGTTTTTTTTTCTGCCACGGCCCGCGTCCGTCACGTAAATGTCTGTAAATATAAACGAGACTTTGTCAAGGTTATATGCGATATGTAATAATTTATCTCAATATTTAAATTATTGTAATGTGAATACCAAAAATAAAATGCACATACTACGTTACTGGATTGTCATAATTATATGATGGTACCATGGAACGATCCATGATTTTTTTATTAATTAAAATATATTTTTGTAACGCCGTTTTTGTGATTTGAAACCAAAATTTTTAGAAATACATTTTTGACACATAAAATTTTGTGATCTGACTTTTGACACTCGCTATGTCGGTAGGTGTCAATGAACCCTAATCTTTAATATGAAATATAAGATAAAAGTAATAACTAATAAATAATTACTTACTAAAGGAACTCACCTCTTGATATCAAATATAAATGTTAAAAAATATTTCATTATAGAACAAACATCTTTTATTATTGAAAATGAAAGTTACTCTACTTTGCTCTTAATTATTATCTACTTTTAATAACAAACATAGTTTAGATTAGGGTCCCTGTGGCTTAGACAGAGAAAAGTGATTTAAATATATATATATATTTTTTAAACATTAATAAATTTCGAGTTTCTTTTAGTTTACTTTTTTTAAAACAAAAACTATAGCGTATTCGAAAAATTATTGTTTCTCCTACGAAAAAAGCAGGAAAAGGGGTATAATGGTATGAGAAACATGTACGACAAAGTTTTATGAATGATGGGATTGTTTAAAAATATGTGTCATTGTTCGCTTCAGAGAGATTTTGATGGTGTTCACACTGGCACATTTGTACCTATTGATTTTACGGCAAAAATTTTGTCTGTTTTACTGTTCGTTATTGATGCTTTGCTTTTCCTGAGGATTAAGTTGAAACTCCTCGGATAAGTATATCTTTCTTATCTCATCTTTGTAACCTGAATACAGTAGCGCTTAATACTGCCGTTATTAGGCAGAAATAGGTGTGGTGGTGGTGCTTCCGTAGTCGAATAACAAGTGTTCTTACTGCCTCCCAAAATAAATCTAGCCCTGAGGCATTGCATTGTGAACGAGATTTAAGTGACAATGGAGACAGGCTCCACTTCGAGTACACATAAGCATTATGAATAAGACGACTCCACACGAGTAGAGTTCATCTGTTTTGGGAGCAAGTCTTCAGTTAATTTTACATAACAATACGTCGCTTCAGTACGTGAAATCAGATTATTTTGGAGTTTATTTTTGTACACCATGGCTCTTGGATTGTTAGTGAGATTTATTTATAAAATATTACATATTTAGGTAGTTGAATTTAT
>DWRA01002731.1:0-13373 GCA_018250295.1 Spathilepia clonius
GCGTGCGCGCGCCCGCGCCCTGGCGCGCCGCCGCCCGCCGCGCGCGCCACGCCCTCGCCTACCGCTACTACGACGGGAACCCCGTGCTCATCGAGCTGCGCCGCCTCTGGCACGACAAGTGAGGCCGCACAGTCATACGATTCTACTTATGTACTGACAACTGTTCGCTGTTGTTTTTAATAATAGTAGTGGTAAGGGAGACCTACTAATCCCAGGAATTTTATTTTGGTTTGCAGGAGTAGCAACGCATCGACGCACCCCAAGTAGCATTCTAATCCTATCTGGAGTTGATTACTGATGTTCGTTAACATTGGTTGACATTCATCGTCAGATGGACTGCATGTTACTTCCGTCATATAAAAAGAAAGAAAATTAACCCACTGCTGTCGGTAGATATCTAATATCACTACGAAATAAAATTATCGCTCACTACACACCAGATAATACGTCAGTGATCAAATACGCCAAAAAGAAAATTTCTAATCCATACATCCACAATACTTTCCTACTAAATTACCATTACTTGAAAAAATACACATAATAATGTTCTAGATACCAAAACATGTTCATTTGTGACATGAACAAGATGCAAGAGGAGATTCCCTTCCCCCAATACCCGTCAGAGTTCACGGAGAAACTGATGAAGTTGTGCGCGGAGACCAGGGCCGAACTCATGGACAACTGGCTGATCGACGTGGCCGACACCATGGTCAAGATGCGCCGCCACTGGGCCGTGTACGTCGCGAAAAGCAAGAAGGCCTCCACCTTCCAAGTGGAGCAGTTCTTTGGGTATGTTTATGTATGATATGTCTATTGTATTATTACGCGCTTAGTCACGAGGCTAGCGTAAATGGAGACTAATTTACGAAGTTAAACGACGTAAGGCGTACTCAACAGTTGGATGGTTAAATTAGCTAGGGAATCGTCAGGGCTGGGTGTCCATGGACGGCAGTATCCATTTACGATGAAATGGACTGCATGCTCATTTGCTACTTCTATATAATAACAATGAACTTGAGATCTTCTTTAATTGTAGGGATATTTACGAGTAAAGGAGTGATACATAGGATTTCAAGCATTTAACGTGGCCTTGTAATAATAACTGTCATTAATATCACGAAGACAGATTATGAATATTATATTGAAACCTTTGTCTTACTTTCCAGCTGTATTCATGGCTTGATGTCAAGACAAGTGAGGGATCTCGTCGAACGGAGCGTTAATCATTTTGCTGAATATTTTGCTTATTACTGGGTGAGTTACTTTCAGCTAGGATATTTGTAATCTGTACAAATGTTCTTTAATATTTGGTTGTTTTATGAAATTGAAGTATTGAATAAGCTTGTAATGTTATCTTCTACGGATATATGATCAACCAAATATATAATTATATCCGAATTGTTTTGGGGGCAAACCTTTCCTTATTAACATTGGCGAGAAAAAAGACAATGTTTTTTTATCGAACGTGAGAAAAAATTCCAAGACTCTAGTAGATTGTTTTTGCCGACCCCGACCACCGCACTATGAACAGTTTTTCAATATTCACACCAATATCCGGTAATAGGAGGGCAACAACTACGGCTCAGAGTACCGTGACTACACGTTCATCAAGCGACCGTTTCTGCGGATCAAGGTGGTAGCGCACCCCGGCACCACCAACATCACGTTCGAGCCCACGCTCGAGCAGATGCGCGTGCAGATCGTTAAGTGGTTTCACGCTATCATCAACGTCAACTACCAGCTGCCGAGTGTTGACAATATCATGTATCCTGGTGAGTTGCGTTATCGTATGCTAATTTAAATGACGGAGTAAAAGTTTGCGTAGAGCATACTTCATCGTGCTATTGATGCGGCATGGAAGGAACGGTTAGGGATTGACCCAAGTAAACTCCCTACAACTTTTAAAGTTACCCTATAATAATAGTTATAAGCGGTGAGTTAATGGTGATTGTTTCTTCTTTAATAATTATTTCCTTAAGCATTATGGAGGGAGTAGGAGCTAATCCGCAAATATTGTAATGCGAGTTCCCTTCAACGTTCATTGTCATTAGTCAGTCACTGATTAAAGGTATAGTAAGTCTAATTTGACTTTCTCTAGGCGTGAACCGCCCCCAACCGTACCTGACGGCGGTGTACCCGGACGAATTATACATGACAGAAATCGTGAGCAAGAGTATTAAGCACTTCCTAGCCAACAAACCAGGGCCAATCAGCTTCATCAACAGATACGAGGAGTTCTTCTACATCCTGGACGGCACTGCGCACCAGAACCTGCTTAAGTTCTTCGGGACGGATCCCGCGCCGTATTTAAAAGTTAGTCCTGTTAGATTTCAATCGGATAAACTTTGATTTTGCCTTAGTTTTAGCTTACTGTAATGAGTTGTATAGAACCTAGCTATAGGTTTAAAATCTGAACATGTTTTCTTTCTTTGATTGTGATATAATTGTTTAAAAATCCCTTCAAGTGTAATTCACTTGCTTGCAGGATTTCTCGGCGCGTATTTACATGTATGAACAACAGCGCGATGAAATTCTATTTCTGAGGCGGGATATCCCGTTGAATATGATAATGCTGGATTGTGGCCCGATAAATGATACCATGTGGGACATAGTCAACGGTCTCAGGCAGTACATTGTGGATCATTTCATTGATATCAATAGGAAGTGGAACAGGTCGTAAGTATTGGACGGCAGAACATCTTTATTTGCGAACGTCTTCTGTTTTTTTTTATTATCGCAGAAGTTTCCGTGACTTTATTCTGTTGAAGGTTTTGAGTTTGGGAAAAATAACAAATCCGTGTTAAAAAACTTTCGCTCCATTTCCTTTGAGATGTGCACTTATCCTGATGTCCACGCGAAAGCTAACCGAAACAAAACGGATCTACTGTACCCACTCGCGTATTCGTGCTAAACGATCGCGTTAAAATCGCCCCGTGTAAACAAGGTCGTAGATATCAAAACTCATAATAACAATCCACGTGACCGGTGGATCGTACTCAAATGTCGCAATCCTCAGGATCTGCAACGTGTACGAGGAGATGGCGGCGCGCGCGTCGGAGAGCCCGGAGAGCACGGCGCAGCTGGTGGAGCTGCTGGGCTACATCCAGGACTGCCGCGACTGCGCCATGTTCGACCTGCGCGAGAAGGCGCGCACCACCGCCGAGTACGTGCTGTTCCTCATGGAGCACGCGCATCTACACTGTGAGTCGCTTTAAATCATACTGTACATCACTTCGTTGGTATTTAGATGCAAAAATTTACGTTTGATATGGCGTGTACGATTATACGTTTAGAAGTTGTTAGTCTATCTTTTGGTTATCTTTATAACATTTAATTATGCTACAGTAAATAGGTAACATTTTGTTTCTAATACCACTTAAATGTTGGCGTTCAAATAAGAAAAATACCTCAACAATGTGCACACAAACAAAATATATTGTAACAAACTTTTTTCCAGTCGAAGATGTAAACCTCAACACGCGAGTGTTCCTCTGGCCGCTCGACATGGAGGAGACCATCGACCTGACCCTCAAGACGCTGTACACGAAGAAGACCATGGCGGAGGACAAGCTACGCAGCCGGAAGGCAATCTTCGAGGAGAAACTGAAGCGGCACGAGAAAGATCTCGAGCTCTTCCGTCGATTTGATCCTCCGCTCTTGAATTTGGATCTGCTGAGGGAGGTCGTCGGAAAAGTGGATGATATATTTAATAATCTTAATGTGAGTATACGAGTGTCTATTAAGTAATAGATTTGGATTTTACGAATAATATTCTATTTTTGGTTAAGAAATGTCCTGTTCATGAAGATAATCAAGGTGACATTCCTTTCGCAAACGATCTTTGGTGAAATATTTTAATGAAACATTTTTTAACCAAAGGCTCGTACTATTTGGGTTAGAGATTTAATGTTTTTTTTTTATCCGTATACCTATCGTGATGATTGTACTAAAATGTAACCGTATATTTTTCGTAAGCTTTGTTTAAGTACAGTGTTTAAGTACAGATCATACGTTCTATACATTCATATTCTACTTGCCCCATTTCAAGAACAAATTATGTCTTTTTTACTCTGATAACGGTTCACACGGATTATAGCATAAAAAGGAATGAAGGAAAGGAAGGAAGGAGGTTCGTAAAGTTTGCAGGATTCTATGTCACATGTCATGCCATGCAGGATGATAAACGTGAAGCCGAAGACATCATCAACGAGGAGACGCTGCTGGACCAGGAGGTGTCGGTGTACTACAGCCTGCAAACCATGCTAGCCGGCATCGACCCCTTCCACAAGCTGTGGCACACCGCCTTCGACTTCTACGACGGTTACGAGAAGTGGTTAGTATTCAATATATGGTTATGTAAATTTTTTTTGTTCTTGATAACGGAATATATAGTATATTTGTGTTTTTATTTTATGAGTTTTCTGAGATCAAACCTAAAGTACTTATTTTAGTTATATCAACGAGTTTTATACATATCTGATGTCCAGGTATCACGGTCCGTTTTTGGGCCTGGATGCTGAGCAGATCTCAGAGGACGTCGAGGCGTGGTGGAAGCTGCTGTACAAGCTCGGCAAGCAGCTGTTTGAGTACCCCGGCGCCAAACGCATCGCGGACATGGTGCGCAATAAGGTCGAGAAGTTCAAAGTTCTGCTTCCCGTTCTATGCGCTATTTGTAACAGGGTAAGTTGGAGGTGTTTATATATTATATATTTGTATGATTGTGTGTGTGAGTACTATAGAATTCTGCCTGTTTTTTTACGTATTCTTTACATTATATCACGTGATAAGGATGATGACATTAGATGCTGTTGTGGCTAAGTCTGTATTTGGTTTTTACTTTTTCCCGCATTTGTCTATGTTTTTGTAGGTTAATAGTTTTAGACACTTTTTATACATTTTTATGATTTACTTTAGCGATGGGACACAAATAGTTGCTATTTGTGTCCCAAAATATTAACTGTTGGTGGCGTGTCACAATTGGCTGATATATGCTCAAAACAAAAGCTGCATACAACTTCCCTAACTAACATAATAATTACAAACTTTAATCATTATAAATCTGCTGTTCCGCATCTAAGCGCGTAGGTGGAAGAAAAGCCGTGTTTCGTGAGCTTGATTATCTATATATTAATAGGTACATGAAGCAAACACTTTGTACCCGTTTTTTAAGAAAATTGCGTGGACGGCGGAGTACGAAGTTTGGCTCACTTATAGTTTATATAGAGAAGGAGTGCAGAATGCTAATATTTTTTAAAAAAACACTGCATAAAATATGCATAAATCAATAAAAAAACATTACACATACTACCACGTATTTGACACACGCGCGTATATACTCTTTTGCCTTTGGTTAGAGTTTGTGGTCGAATTTCGACCACTACGACGGGCGACTAGTCTATATAAGTATGATAAGTACGAAATAGCCGCGTGAGTGTGTCGTGTGGTGTGGCGCAGGGCATGCGCGACCGGCACTGGGCGCGCATCGGCGCGCTGGTGGGCGCGGACGTGGCGCACGGCGCGGGCGCGTCGCTGGCCGACATGGTGGAGCAGGGCGTGCACGTGCACGCGGCGCAGCTCGAGGAGATCGAGCAGTACGCCTCCAAGGAGTACGCGCTCGAGAAGGCGCTGCTCAAGATGAAGGAGGAGTGGGTCGGCGTCAAGTTCGAGGTCATGCCCTACAGGTCGGTATACCTTTTAGCCCAGCAAGGCTGATTGTTGGCGTTCAAGAAACTTTCATTCTTACAAATTTAGAAAGAAAATTCTTTTTTAAACGCATTAAGCGTTTTTGTTTAATTAAATGCGTTTATGCGATATTATTAAAGATATTATATGAGTTGGACATGTATTCCGCTAACTGTCAAGGCCTTACTGTAACTCGTAGACTATGAAAAATGCTAATTAAAATTGTTCTAAATAAAATCAAATTACCAGTATTTCAACTCTAAAGAAAATCAAACTAGTAGAGAAAATCATATCTGTTTTCCCGTTTATGTTATGTAATTAAAACTTCGTATTATGATATCTTAAATCTTTATAAAACTACCCAAATTAAACAACTTATATAAAGTATAAACTTTTAATGCAAAATTGAATTTCCCAATAAGATTCCAAAAATCATATTTTCTAAAAACCTTTCCACACCCATGTCTCCCCAGGGACACGGGTGTTGGCATCCTGACGGGGCTAGATGATATCCAGCAGCAACTGGACGACCACATCTTGAAGTCGCAGACCATGCGCGGCTCGCCCTACGTAAAGGCGTTTGAGGCGGACATGGTCGCCTGGGAGGAGAAGCTCATTAGTATGCAGGATATCCTGGACCAGTGGTTACAGGTGATGGACGAAAAGAGTTTTAGTTTTTTAGTAGTTCCTTTTTATAGTACTGATTTTGCCTAATGAGTAGTATTTCTGTTAATAGATGTTGAAATTCCTGAAGTGTGGAAATGGATTTATGAGACTGTTAATTTTAGATTTTGCATACGTAATTTTTATCGCTTTCTTTTAAGGTTTTCACGAGTAACCTGTTTAGTCCTCACTTGGTACTTAATATAATAAACAAGTTATAGGGTATTAAAAAATAATAAGTATTAAAATCACCAAATATTTTCTTGAAAATCTTATTCACTTTCAAATAACTTAAAATATTATTTAAATATGGGTTTGCTAACCTACGCGTAATTCGCAATAACAAGCTTATAATAAAGTATATAAACTCAGTCTATATAAACGTGATCAATTCTAGTGTCAAGCCACGTGGATGTATCTGGAGCCGATCTTCTCGTCCGAGGACATCATGCGGCAGATGCCCACGGAAGCGCGCAACTTCCGCGACGTGGACAAGGAGTGGCGCACCATCATGACGGCCACTCAAAAAGACCCCATGGTGCTTACCGCCACCGACTTCCCCGCTCTCCTCAAGAAGCTCAAGTACAACAACGCTCTGTTGGACGACATACAGCGAGGATTGAACGATTATTTGGAGAAGAAGCGGTTGTTCTTCCCAAGGTTTGTGAATAACTGCATCATAGATTAGAAGTCATTATCATAGTACAAGTTGGTGCCTTATCGTATAAACGATCAGAGGGCTAAATATTTTTGTAAAGTGAAAATTGAAATTTGACTGAAATAGTGTCCCACGTAATGAAAATTATTAATTTTAATATAGTTCTGTCCCCTATAAGCCTGTTTGCCTTTATATATGCATGTTTTGTACCCCTTATACAAAGAACAGCGTGCTTTTGTAATTAGTAATGAAAAAAATATTTTGAAAAATTTGCCACTTAATTTTTTGCTTTCTTTATGGTGATCGGTGATAAAAAACCGTAAAACTTGTAGGTAACATACTAAAATCTAATTGAATTGCTATAGATTCTTCTTCTTATCCAACGATGAGTTGCTGGAGATTCTATCGGAGACGAAGGATCCGATGCGGGTGCAGCCTCACCTCAAGAAGTGCTTCGAGGGCATCTACACTCTTGAGTTCAACGCCGCCAAGGAAATCGTTGGCATGGCCTCCGCCGAGGGCGAGGTCGTGAAGCTGTCCTCTAGCATACAACCGGCTGACGCTAAGGTGAGCGAAGAAAACGATGATCAAATAGATAAATTTAATTTATTTTATGTTTCAAATTTTATAGTAGAATTTTGATGATTTCTTGCAAGAGGAATTGAGAAATTTCTATCCTAGGTACGATTTTTTTTAAATAACAGCCAAGTCCGACCTATTTGTTGAGTGTTTGCAATTGTTTCAATTGCTCAGGGTATGGTGGAGCGCTGGCTGCAGCAGCTGGAGCACCAAATGATGGTGAGCCTTCGGGACGTGGCCTCGGAGGCCGTGACGGCGTATCCGCTGTCCAAGCGCGAGGACTGGGTGCTCATCTGGCCGGGACAGATCGTGCAAGCCGGCTCATGCGTACAATACACTACCGAAGTAAGAAATTTTGAATAAATATTATATCCTAGTCATCTAGTTGAATTCTAAGGAAAACGACGTGTTTTTATTTTACATCAGGCGATCGAAGCGATCCAGACGACGAGCCTGCCGGAGCTGATCGCGCGCAGCACGGCGCAGATCACGGGGCTGGTGTACCTGGTGCAGGGCGACCTGGAGCCCGGCAATCGCATCACCGTCGAGGCACTCATCGTGCTCGACGTGCACGGTCCGTTGCCGTTCAATAGTTGTGTTGACCACATTGCTGGATATATGCCGCTATTAAGTGGCGTAACATGTGAAATGAAGTAAAGAAACGATTGGAGAGTGGCGTTACTCCAATCGTTTCTTTACCTCATTTCATATGTTAGGTAGCAACACCGGAAAAATTTAAGTTGCAAATTATTAATAGTTTTGACCACTTGTTGTTATTTTTTGCTTTTGTTATGTTTTGAGGAATGGTTTCAATTTATTCTTTACAATTATCGGTACATTTGCAATCACTGGCAATTATCTTAAAGGAACGATAACTTAACTGACTTTTATTATGGTGAGTAGATTAATTATTTGAAAATTTTAATTTTTCATGGTACATTATAACTGGTGTCGTCTGCAACCACAATAAACACAAATATACGTGTTTATATCAACAGAATTTAATAATTTACGTAGACGATTACTAATAACATTCACCTCGTTTGGACTGCCAGGACGGTCGATTCTGGAGGAGATGGAAGATAAGAAGGTTCGCGAGATCACGGACTTCAACTGGATCTCGCAGCTGCGGTACTACTGGCGCGGCGACCGCATCGTGTGCAGCATGATCACCACCGACGTGGAGTACGGCTTTGAGTACCTCGGCAACACCGGCCGCCTCGTCGCCACGCCGCTCACCGACCGCTGTTACAGGTACTGCGTAAAACTACTTCTACCCTTTAAAACAACGCTATCTTAGCGTTATTATTGTACATTTGGAAGCCCTTTTTATTTAGCTAGAAGTTTGAAGCCTCTGTTTTGCGGGTACCATATTTGAACTAAGCTTTGTGAATAATATCATTTACCTAACGATTACTGTCTTATTGTGATACACTTATTACTAACTTGTTTTTACCCGACTGTAAGGAGAGAGTTACGTTTTTGCCTAATAACAACAATGTTAATACGTTATGTAAAGATAATGTTTCTTCGTTATTATTACATTGTTCTTACTAGGAAAATGCTTACGATAAATTAATTAACAATGTAATAAACTTATTGCAATATTATATTCTAATGTATTCTTTTATTATGAGACAATGTAATTTATATGTTTTTCTTAATGTACACTGTATATTCTCGTTCTAAGGACGCTGATGAGCGCGTTGAAGCTGAACCTGGGCGGTGCGCCCGAGGGACCAGCGGGTACGGGTAAGACGGAGACCACCAAGGACCTGGCCAAGGCCGTCGCCAAGAAGTGCGTCGTATTCAACTGCTCCGACGGGCTCGACTACAAGGCGCTCGGGAAGTTCTTCAAGGTAATAGCAGACTTCATTATGAACTGGTCAAAACTATAAACTTAGAAAGGCTATATAGGATCCTCGAGCCAATTATTTCTGCTCTATATCAGTGCTGCTGTTATTTCACTTGAAGAGTACTTGTACGTATGAATAACAACCCACAAGAATTTGACACCTGGACTCAATTCCATTATCTACTTGATGATTTCGAAATATATTTAACGGGTGCTTGTTTTAGGGTCTGGCGCAGTCGGGTGCGTGGGCTTGCTTCGACGAGTTCAACCGCATCGAGCTGGAGGTGCTGTCGGTAGTCGCGCAACAGATCCTCTCCATCCAGCTGGCCATCCTGCGCCGCGAGAAGCGGTTCATCTTCGAGGGCACGGAGATCAGCCTCAACCCGACCTGTTCTGTTTTCATCACTATGAATCCTGGGTAGGATTGCCTCTACAATCTTGTGAAAGAGCACTGTTTTTCATGATGTGATTGACCATTCAAATTGTTATATTGTGCCTATGGAAGAAAGCGTTAATTAATTTGGGAGAGTGTTCGTCCTTGTATTTGCTTTGTATTAATTTATTGGATCCATCAGATCGCTTTGTATTTGTTGTTTACGGACCCGTATTTTTACTTGTCAGAATTGATGTAAAGTAGAAGAAACCGCTTAATTATAAAATTCTATTTCGTCTCCTCCAGATACGCCGGTCGTACGGAGCTGCCGGACAACCTGAAGGTGTTGTTCCGCACGGTGGCCATGATGGTGCCCGACTACGCGATGATCGGTGAGATCACGCTCTACTCCAACGGGTTTGTCAACGCTGGACCGTAAGTATTGATTAATTTATTGCGTATAAATTGAAATACGGTATTTGATTTTTGGATGAATATTTTTTGGTATTTACAAACAACTTGGAAGGTATAATTTTGTAAAGAGTAACAATCCACTTTTTAAAGTTATATCTCTTTCGAAACATATGGAGTAAATAATGACAGGGATCTTTTTTACAAAATTTACTGGCAAAACTACAACACTACAGTTGTCCAGTAAATTGTACCTATAATTAACGTAACATAACGTTTGTTACCATTAGTATTATACGTTATGTTACGTTTCATGTTTTGGCGTGCGTTTCGTGTCGTATCATGCCGCGCTCAGTCCTGACTTATTGTGTCGTTTTGTACAAATCATTTTGCCATTTTTTTTTCTTGTAATAGTATAATTTCGTGCGCGTGTACATATTGATACGTGTATGTATTTTTATACGTAAACTGAACAATATTTTAAGTGAGATATAGAATTAGAAGAGAGAAATAATGATGGATTTAAAAGAAGAGAGAGCAACAAAACGTATACAATTTGTTACTTCTTACTATTTCTTTCTCTTTTTGTCGTCTTCCTTCTTATACAAGTACAAAGTATAAGTTTGTTTCCCCCTCTCCCGTGCAGCTTGGCGCGCAAGATAGTACAGGCATACAAGCTGTGCTCGGAGCAGTTGTCGTCGCAGAACCACTACGACTACGGCATGCGCGCGGTGAAGTCGGTGCTGCTGGCCTCGGGCGCGCTCAAGAAGAATTACCCGGAGAAGGACGAGGCGCAGCTCGTGCTCCGGGCCATTATTGATGTTAACATGCCCAAGTTTCTTTCGCAGGTTGGTTAATATTGCAGAGATTTCTACACACATACTTATTACATGGATACTGTAATTATACGTGTAAATTTATAACCCAGCTCAGGAAGTTGAAAATTTCAATAAAAATATTTTGTGTTAATTTTTCTTTCATAGTTTCTCAGTTTCATATTTGTGTTAATTAATAATAACTTGGCGGAAAAGTAGAGAATCGCAACCATTGTTACTTTTTCAGGGTACCAAATACGGTTATTGATGCCTTACAACTCTTTTGCAATTCTTCTATTTATAGGACGTACCTCTATTCGCGGGTATATACTCCGATCTATTCCCTGGCGTGGAGATCCCGCAGCCTGACCGGGCAGAACTCCTGCGCTGCATCAACAAGGAGCTGGAGAAGAGGAACCTTCAACCAACCGATTGGTATCTGGAGAAAATTATACAGGTTTGTGCAAGAAGGAAAGAATGTATAGTTTGAACTTTGTATATTTTATTTGTTCGGTAGTGTGGGGTTGATAAAGGAACTTTATAGACCCACGAAATGGAGATCTCATGTAAAACTCCAAAACTATTGCAGTTTTGCTACTTTCCACCAGACAGATTTTTTACTGCATTGCTGTAAGAGAAGTGGCTAAAACGTAAAAAACTCATACTAATGGTACAATACACTATACTGTGTGATCGTTCAGATCTACGAGATGATGCTGGTCCGGCACGGGTTCATGGTGGTGGGGCCGCCGATGGGCGGCAAGACGCAGGCCTACCAGTCGCTGGCGGAGTCGCTGCGCGCGCTGCAGCTCATGAAGCCGCCGCCGAGGCACAAGGAGTTCGGCGCCATCTACCGCATCATTAACCCCAAGGCGATCACTATGGGGCAGCTCTATGGGTGCTTTGACCCGGCTTCGCACGAGTGGTGGGTATTTGGAAAACTGATGATGTGATTACGTTGGCTATCCGTCACTGTACGGGTTTGAGAGTTTGGTCTGGAGTTGATTTAACTTGAACTTATTGTTAAATTTAAATATGTGAATTAGGTCTAGATGTTGGCGTATTTGTAATTGTGTGCGTCCGTCGCTACACAACCCAGATTTTAATATAACTATGAGAGTAGATTTTGCCGCTTAGAGTCAATATTACTGTGAACAAACTACAGATATGTATGTTTGTGGTAACTACTTGGGCGGGTAGGCTAGCAGTTGTAACACATTCGTAGATGTGAATTTTAAGATTTGACAAATTTCCTTTTCATTGTATGTCCCACGTCACATTAATAGTATTGAATTTTAATTGAAGGTGTTTTTTTAGTTAAAAGATATAGCTTGCTCAAGATTGTATTTTACACTGAATGATCTTACCAATGTCGATGTGTTTTGTGTCTTTAACAATTTGTCTGTATTATTGTATATATCAGGTCTGACGGCGTGCTGGCGATAGCGTTCCGCGAGTACGCGATGTCGATAACGCGCGACCGCAAGTGGATCCTGTTCGACGGGCCCGTGGACGCCGTCTGGATCGAGAACATGAACACTGTGCTTGACGACAACAAGAAGCTGTGCCTCATGAGCGGAGAGATCATACAGGTCGCTTTTGGTTTTATGAATACACCGATGTCTGCTTAATAGTAGCAGTGTTAAGCGCTGCTATTTTCTAATTAAAAGGGTGTGGTAAGGACGATCTAGTTATCGGAGGCATTACGACTTTGTCCTCAGGGGTAGCATCGCTTCTGTGGTCGACTTTAGGTTTTAGTCTTAGTTTAGTGGATTGCAGATGTCCATGGGCGACGGTTGCCACTTACTTTTGCTACTCTATCATACAAAAATAATCTTGCAAAATGTGTCAAACATATGTTTTGCTACATTTACTCTCAGTGGAACTTTCAAGTGGTTTATCCACATGATCCAATCTAAAAACACAGAATATACCAAAGACTACTTTAAAAAATATTTCCTAACCAAAGGTACAACAAGTTCAACACTTTGTAAATCATAAATTATACGCTTCATTGTTAGATTATCCAATAATGTTGCTTACAAGGATCAAATTCAAGACAGCAATGGCGCATGAGAAACAAAAGGAAAGGACTCATTTTTAATCAAATATAATTAAAGACTTTTTTATTTGATGGAGCAGCAAACGTTCATGCAGTTCACTTGATGGTAAATAGTAACTGCCGCCCATAGATATTTGTAATCTACCCCAGATAAGACCAGAATCCTATCTGAGGTCGACCACAGATGAGTTGCTACCCCTGAGGACTATGTTGGAATGCCTCGGAAAAGTCAGTCTACCTTACCACACCCTTTGAAGTAGAAGACAGCAGTGCTT
>DWRA01002732.1:0-13371 GCA_018250295.1 Spathilepia clonius
TCCATGGGCGGCAGTTGCCACTTACCATCAGGTGGACTGCATGCTCGTTTGCTACTCCATCATATAAAAAAAACATGGTATAGTAACCATGCTGCAATCGCAAACGCGAACCACCGATGAAAAATTAACTGGTCTGCTAAGATCGTAAGACATGGTAGCCAAATTCAAGGTTAAGAGGACCTACAACCGACTACAGAACTACAGGACTACAGGCTATAGTATTTAAGGTTGAGAAACTAACACACTTTCTTTTGAATGCAACCTACTTCAAAGCTGCCAACACCGCTTGTCTAAAGACTTGATAATCTTATCGACACGCGCGTAGAGTCAAAAGCAAAAAGTTTTAAACTAATCGAATTAAATAAAGTAGTAAGGCAAGAAATTCTCTAAGGAAGCAAAGAATCCGAATTAAAGGAACTAATACAAGAATTCCTAGAAAGCAGACCGTAAAGTTTCAAAGCGGAAAGAAATTACAGTCGTGTGGTTGCTACTTATATTACTTTCAACCAAAACCGATCTGAATTAAGTCGTTGCGCATTCCCTAGTCGTGGCGTGTTTGCTGAGGAATTAGCGATATTTACTGCAGCATTCAGTTCTTGGGTTTCTAATAGATCTTGCCAATTTCTTTTTGCATCCATTTATTATTCTGATGGTACCTGATGGAGCATATCTGAGTTTAAAGTTGGACGATTAGGGGCCGATTGTTAAATTACCCATAGTTTTCTTGAGCTGACTTGAATTGTCTCAGCAAATTTCAAGAACCAACGGATTGCTGGAAATTTACATTATATCTTGGCTAGTTATAACGATGTGTAAACAGAACACTTACTGATCATCATTTAGTTATATACCATTAAATACTTACACTAGTTAGCGGTATCTTATAGTCTTTCTTCCTGAATTCGTAATACCCGCCACCGTCGGGTTCGGAGCGCGCGTCGTCACTCGGCCTGCTGATCTTGCTGGTGGACGGCGGCCGCTGCAGGCTCATGTAGCCGTTGGACACCGGTCGGCGTTCTGGGAACAACATCCTTACATCAGCTTTTATTGTCACCACGTTTGATTGTACACATTGACGAGCATCGTTCAATAAATTTAAGATAATCCATAGCTTAGATTTATCTCTTAATTACTTCATACGCAACGCACGCAAAGGTTGCAAATGTTGAAATGGAAATAGTAGGTACTTAAAGTCTTCATAAGTGTATGTAGACAATTGGATAGAGGAATGTAAAATCTTAGTCGTGGGAGTTGGTATTGCATGGGAGAGAATCATTTAAACGCTTTTCCACGACGATGGACGTCACACAGGTGGATGCAATATATTTTAAGTGATCATTATCGTATAGATGTTAGCAATTAACACAAATCAATGCAAATGTTCTATTCGACGCCGATTATAGATGATTCGCTAACTAAGGACTATATTGGACCGCCTCTTGTTTTTTTTTAAAATGATACCTTGTAAAACAGGCACTAATGTGCGGATGACTTTTCTCCAATTGAACAACCTTTGTAAAGTAATTCCACCGCCTTCTTGTGTAAAGTAAGAAGTTTTCTGTGTATAATACCCTTACCATATAAACTTGGTATGATATCTGGATCTGCGTCATCAGTAGGATCAGGAGACCGCAGTAGTGGCCCCCTTGCTTCGCTGGGACTGGCTCTTGGCACCTCTTGCTTCACAGGTGTAGGACAGTGACCAGACCTTTCCGCGTACATAGATTCACTGTGGATAATTCAAGCTTTTAAGATCTATCCATGCTGTCTGTCTGACTTATGTTTCTCTACTTGAAGCATGTACTGTTATAGTACTATAAACTATATCACGTTTACTTTATGTTTATTTAATGACTTCAGTATGGCCTTTCAAATCAATGATGTTTGGAATTGATACTTTGATATAAATACCAAGATATAAATTATGGATTTAGGCTTTACACATAACTTTTGCATACACATAGGTAAAAAAGTGGTTTTTTTTTACACTTACAATCTCTCACTATCCCTGTGTCGTGGATGCTACGAGCAAAATGGCAAAGGAATACGCAGAATTAGTTGAGCAGTTACCTCAATGGCGCATGTTTAGCTGGCAAATGCCGATGTCGCGCCGCATGTCGGCGGTACAGGACGGCCAGAACCCCGCACACCGCAGTGGCTAGCAGCGCCGACATCGCAGCTATGGAAGCAAGGACGGGAGACATTCCCAGTGTGTTGCTTTCACCTGCACAAGAGTTAGGTTAGATTAGGTTAGAATATACCGTTGGGACCGCGGACGATCTGGCATATCCTCTCCGCTGCCTTCGCGGCTGGGAGGAACCCATGATGGGTTTCCCCATAAAAAATGGTTAGAATAGAGTACGTTCCGTATATTAAGCTAGAATAAAAGCTTCGTAACAACAAGAAAAGCATCGTTACACAGCAGAATAGTAATCGAATTAAATCATTTTGCAACCTAATTACCAATACTAAAATAGCGTGTTTGCTATCGCCCTTAATATGAAAACAGCACTTTTGAACAACGCGGAACGAAACGTAACGGAACACGCGAAGTAAATTAGTTGGTTACTTAGTTACAAAGTGCATTTTTCATTAATATGCATAGCTGCATTCATCAAATGCGTTGCATAAATTTACATGTGTTGACATGTTTATTGGCCAACTAATTAATGTGTTCTTCTTAAGTAACTAATTAGTTAGGGAGCTCAGTTTCCCTTCTATTTATGAACTATAGTGAATTTAGTAAAATCCTCACTAACTACGTATTTATATTGTTCAAAAAATACAAATTTAAAAATGATAGAACCCTTTGTGGTTCGACTCCAGAGGTACCATCGCCATACCTATTTCTGCCTAATAACACTACTGTAAGGCGCTATTGTCTTCAACATAAGCCTATTGTATTTTAAATGTAACAAAACAAGTTAAAATAAAATTTGATATTTATACAGTAAAACTTCGCCTACTATGAGAATGTTTTGGACCGGGTTAAAGTAGTTATTTTTTTAAATACCACACCCATATACCGAAACCGAACGCAATTACAAAGAAAGATTAATTGTTAAATCTATTCATTTCGCGTCCAGAACCCCAGGTTTGATTTCCATTCCAATTTCTCTTCGGCCTACAGCGAATAAATTGCACGCTTCCGTTCCGAAATTAAATCAGCCGTGAAAATGTATAAAAGCAACAAAGCCAACGAATTTGTTTGAAAACCAATCGTTTAACATGTGGACTTTCGCGTTGTTAACTAAAACTTATTGTCTGATGCACAAAGATTTGGCTCCGGAAATCAAATCGGGATTCCATCAATGTAGCGATAATACTGGTACCTATTTAAACTTAGAATACGAATCTGTACGATCATTTGACTGTATCTATTATTATACTCTTCTATTGGAAATCACTCTGACGTAAAACTGCTAATCCCACGAAATTATCATTTTATATGCGAATAGTTATAAGATATGTAGGTACTATTAAATAAATCTCCAAAAAGTTATTACCATTTCGTAAGAACTACAGTAACTTCAAATCTTTACTTAAAACTGTCAATGTTCCTATAAATATCAATAATTTCGTAACAGTCACGCCACCCGCGGCGCCGAATGACTTAATTTAAATCAGCGTGAGTTTGATGATAAAATACAATTGCACTTTGTAACGCTATTCGAACACGTCGCCCTGTTGAGTCTATGGCCTTGCAAGCTCCATTGTACTAATGAAGATACAAATTAGTATAAGTTGTGCACTCATTGAAAATTTTAAACAACCTAATGGTAATTATCGATGCTATCTTAACCTTTTTTGGTTTTGCCAGGAATCTAGTCTAGTCACCTTAAAGTCGAGAAACGTGATTACTACTAATATCACAATTAAACCTCATCTACGAAGAATCGCATACCGCATTGTAGCATTGAAGTACCCGAAATATAATGTATTGGCCTTTCCTGGGCTTACTCTTTAGACTTTTGCCAATACAAGTATCCCTCTCTCCTCGCTCCGAATATGCTTCTTTACCCTGCACTCTAGTTGCAGTGAGAAAATAGTGACATATGAGGGTAACACCAAATAAAACCGTGGACTCGTATCAATAATGTGGTGAATTCTAATGCATTTTAATGAGCCATGAAACTGACTTGACGTCGTTAGGTTTAATGTAGGAGAAACTAGTGCAGTAGTAAAAGATTATGGCCGCAAGACGCCATTTTATCTAGTTATGCGAAATTTAGAGACGCTTGTGAAAGTCAGTTATTAACAGTATAACATACTGGCAATAAAGGTATCTTAAATCATGATCATATCACCAACTTATTCCTATATCACTGCAAATGACTTCAGGCTATCCAACACATCTGTCAAATGCACATTGGAAGAATGTATATACTATACTATCGAAAATATTTAACGAACTGATTATATGACGAAATTTCTTAACATTTATAATTAAAAACTTTCGCATAACACTAAAAAAATCTATTGTTTGTACTATAATTTTCTCTGCGATCTATGCGTTGGTTCTTTTCTGTACTCACCAGTAAACTTAGCCTGTCCTTTCAAAGTCACTGTCTCTATAGTGGAAACATCACTTCTGCCCTTTGCATTGACAGCATATAAGTCAATCCTGTAGCTTACACCAGGGGGAAGACCTCGAATCTCGAAAAAGGGCGGGGTCCTATTAGTCGAAACGTTGTACCGTACCTGGTTGAAAATAGTTGATATTAATTGTTTTTTGTGATAAAAATTATTATGCGGCAAGTCATTAATATAGGCGATTGGTATTGGTTGATAACAGGATCTTTATTATGTACTAATTAGTTGTTGCTTACTATCAATGACGGCAGCTCAAGTAACTCCATCAGGAACGTCTGGGGCAGACCACCATCAAAATTCTCTACACACTCTACGTACAGGGAGTCCAAGCTCTGGTTAGCTACAGTGCAATTCTGAAGGTGGAAGGGTCGACCTGTTAGGAAACAAAAAGGTTTCAGAAAAGCTCGGTACGCCACAACTTCATCAAAACTTCAGCACGTCAAATAACGTTCTTTGGATATATCCAAAAAAAATCTTTAAATGTAGCTTAGTCTAATCTTATCAGAAATAGTGTAGGACTTTTAATTATAACAAAATATATTACGTCGTTTCAAACTTGCATTTCCTCAATTTTTCATCTTTGTCTTTTATTTTCCTTTTATTTCCAAGCATTGCGAAAGCACACGGCTACCTAATAAATAAAATCCCATCCTCTTCCTGAGACAATACGTCTAAATTTAATACAGACTGCGGGGGACCTAATAAAGTTTATACGCTACTCCGAGCTGAGCGAGTTGAATTGCTTTCGAAACACTATCGTGGAGTTTCTTAGATGAAATTGGATCATCAAAATGATTATTGGCTTATTTGTCGCTTTCGCCATCTTGATTTCTATTGTGTCAACATTTTGATGTAATGTTTATATTGGCGAAGATTTATTTTATTATTAGTTTGTATTGCATTTTATCAGTCAAAAGTAATCCCGTAATATTTGGTTTATTACCGCTCCCTTTATAAGATTTGATGTTTATTGAGTTTTGTGGAGTGGGATGTAATAAATATTTGTTGTAATTTATTTACGCACAATAGTATATAGTTCACCTCTTTTCTTTTTTGTCTCATTACAAAAGAAGAATAATTTAAATCTAAAAATTTATGTCGAACTAGATTTCTTTTTCTCCTGTCAATAATATTCGTAACATTGTGATGCGTATCAAAATATTATGTTCATAAAAATGCATTTAATTAAGAAACATATAAAATAAGAAAATCGACGAGCGTTTCGGGGTGTCAAACACAATTAAAAAAAAACGGTTTACCATCATCAATGAATGTTATACATTAGTAGAAAAGTAAAATAATAGTATGTATACAAAAATAGTAAATTAGCTAATGACCGTGGGTTTGTTGTCAATAAATTATTATTGCCAGTGAAAATTACAAATGATATTTTCATATTATACGAACTTATGTTATAACACAAAGTAGAACTTGTAACATATATGGAGCATATAGTTGTGTCAAGTAAATATATAAAAACTACAAAAATTAGCTATACAATTTCCCATATTACTTTGAAAAAATAAAGACAACAATAACAGCGCGGGTTACACAAAAGCGACGTAACGCATAACACTATAGAAGCATGAAGCGCTGCTTTTGTATAACATCATGTTGCTTGTCTGGCCCATTGCTATCGCTTCGTAATGAGGCATGTAATGATGTGTTGCTTACCGGCAGCGACAAGCTGGAACAGACAAGGTACTTTTTGTTGACCGACTGCATTTTCTCCGTAGCACGCTAAAGTACCATACTCCATGTCTGTAGTTGGTGTGTAGTTAAGAGTAGATGTGTGCCCGTGACTGCTGTATAATCTACATAGAATAAAAAACTATTGGATTAATTCTGTATTCAGTAGAAAATATTGAAAGCTAAATAAGTTAAAACGAGCAATTATTTCTTCACTGCAGGATTAAGATGCTATCAGAAAGATATTTTTATGGGTTAACATTATCGTATATAGGTTGATATTTTTCTAAATATATTTTTATAACTACACAGAAAAGGGAAAAAATTCAGACTAATATACCATATTGGAATCCTAATGCTAATTGGTGTTTTTTAAATTTCTCTTTATTTTAATATAATATAAGAATAGGATATAATATAACTAAACTGAATTTCCCAAGATTACATAAACCCTGTCCTGTCTAGTGTAGTAAAATGTTTTGTCCATACCTAGGTGGCAATTCAGTTTGTTCTCCAGAATTGTTGAAGGTCCAGTGGAAGGACACGAGCGCAGGGTTGGCGTCAACCGAGCAATGTAAAGATACAGTTTCATGCTTTAACGCCCCGAACAACTCACTATCTCTTCTTTCTGCGCAGACTGGTGCATCTAGAAAAAATAATATAATGGTTAATTTTAAACAGGATAAAGTTCCTCCCTAAAAATACTCATACTCAAGTTTCGACTTCATTTTTAGCTAATAATGGAATACTTATTACCAATATAATAATATGTTAAATGACAATTTATATGACTGAATGTCTTAATTATATTTGTTTGTATCGTAAAAAGATGTTGTTACTGGGAAGAAATACGTGTGGCGGTGGTGCTGAAGTGCAGATGAATTACAAAAGATTCTACTATCTTAAAACGATCCCATTTCTATTTTATTTTATCGAAGAAAAAATAATATTTCTAATTTACGACAGACACAGACTAATAAAAGGCTGGTATTATTTATTGATAGTCTAGTTAAGTATTCAAGGTGATTTACATTACCCTAAACACACATAGGATACACACTTTTTAGAATATGCAATGGTAAATAGCTCCCAATGTTCAAATACTTAAAATTAGAATCATTAGGAAAACTGTTAATTGGACCTGTGCTAGTTTTATTCTTAATCTTAATTAGTTTAGATTGTTTATATTATCAGTAATATGTTTTTCTGATACCATTTTTGTAATCATATTAATATAGCCCTTTGATACTTATTTATCGCCATAGAGAGAGAAGCATAACATTCTCAAGTTATCGTTAGAGCCATTCATTTCCTCATTAAACGCAGTCTCATCGTAATTATCTCCGGAAGAACGCTCAGAGATTCACGACAAAGTTCGTCGACATCAATCTTGGTTGCTCCGATAGTTTTCTCTGTCATTCCGACAAACTTCGACCCCTTAAAGCCGACACGACTTTACGATCTTGTTTCATAACGATATCTTGTTAGAAACTGTGGATCTTTATAGGGGAAAAATATACTTTTGAGTTCTGATATTTGGGGATAAATTTACTACATGAGACTTGTCGATAAAATACGTTATCTTAATTAAGTACAAAGTAGTCTTTATTGAAATGTACATTTTAAGTCACGGCGTTTGAAACTAAGTATTTTGGAAAATAGACATTTTAAGAATCTGTTGTCGAGATTTTGTACCATTGGAAGTGCGTATTTTATAAGGTATCAATTGGTTCACGATTAGCAAATGTGAATAAATTTTACGTGATTTAAACTGAAAAAATATTTTTTGTTTGCTTTTAAAACGGCAAAACCTATAAATAAAGGAACCATGAAAATATCTTATAATTTTTGACTCTTTGCGAGGCAAACCTGCTGCTTTGGGCGAGAGTTGGTGGGCTCCAAAAATAAAAACAAAATTAATTCACCACAATACAACGGAACGTAAAGGAAGTACCAGAAACAAAGTGTGTTGTGTAAACTAAATAATAACACTTGTAGCTTTATCCTTAAAGTTAGATAGTTATTAGATGCTGTTGATACAGCTGCGATACCATTATTGAACCACAAAATATCTTTAAGACTTCGTACATCAGAATGATAATATTCAATATTTCGCGGAAACTTCCTCATATTTCCCGGAATGCACTTAAAGACAAACAGAATTTCCTGGATCTAGAAATATTGCCACATCTAAGACAAAGCTGTCGCCATTTCTAAAATATCGCCGGTATCCTAGAAAACCGTAAGCTCTCCTGTTTTGAGATCTTGCGATAAATTGCGGCGTCAACTTTTCAGGATTCTCTGGAGCAGTCGGGACTTATGTTTGAGGTAATAAAAGCGGGATGTGGAAAAATATTTTCAATAAATACATCTTCGTCTTGAGAATATTTTTGTTACTACTTCTTTTGGCAAAAAAAAATGTAACACATGTAATAATTGAATCAATAAATGTAAAATGCAGATTTAGAAAGTGGATTTTCTTACAAATATTTCTCGAACACATTATTTACAAGCAATCATACTAAAATGCATTGCTGATCTTATATCGTAGTATCTTTATATAAAAAAAACTTATGCTGGCCGAAGTCGCAGTAAATAACTACTTTGTAAAGAAAAAGGAGCTTTTTAAAAGTTAATAACACAACATAGAAGTAAAGTAAAAACGTAAAATGATAAGTAGTATAAATTACAAACCTAAAGCTAAGTATGATTATGGTAAGGTGACCGTTCTGCCACGCGGGCCGTTGTGATAATTTAATACGCAACAAATTTACCACGGTGCAAGTCATCATCATGACAATATAAATTTCAGCCTTAAACGAATATTGTAGGAAGAAAAAGATACCTAAGCAATCCCATATATCATAGATTAAAATAGTATTCTCTCTTATAATTTACGGCTTCAGGCTAGGAATAATAGAATTATAGATTAGGTTGCTTCTAAAAAAGTATTTTATTTCACTATGGAGAATTCTTCAAAATAACCAAGTGAAAGAAAATATCAAAGTGAACTCAAATTTGGTAGCTGTAAGGCATAAAACCGAATGGTTGGTCACGTTCAAGATCGAGGTCACCTTAGTGCTATCTCTCAATAGTTCAGGACCCCAGAGATTCGTCTACACGAGAAGCTAATGGAACTGTAGAATGGAAGAATAACAAACGTAGTGACGTAATACTAGTAGAAATTACTAGAAGAGAAGTTCGAAAAAATAATTTACTTATATGGTACAGAAGTATGTACTTTCGTTACGTCAATATTACAAATACACATCATCCAAGAAGAGATCGCTGGGAAAGTAGTGTCGATAGAGGGCGACAACCTTGGTTAAATAATTTTAGAATATGGTCGCAATGATATTTGAGTCTCAACTATAATGATTCTGCTAATGTTAGACGTTATAAAGCTGTTAAATAATCTACTTATCTATTATGGGTGTTATGAGTTCAAGATAGATATAGTAATAATAGTACTTTGAGCAATCATTGTATTTTTGTGTATTTTTAAGAAGTGCATAAATTTATATTTGTATTGTTATGTTATAAATACGATTGACTTGAAATTTGTAGATAGGTAGATGAGAAACGCCAAACATTAACCCATTTACTGAAGGGGTGATATAACCCGATAATATAACTGGGGAAATGCATTCTCTCGGGAGCTTGCTATACCGTTGTATGGATATAATGAAGTAACGAATTGTTATATCTTTCAGTGATTGTGTAAATGTTTTTAATGAGATACACATTAATGAATTTATTTAAGAGACAAGACAAGTGTTTATATTGCTTTTTAGAATTACAGGTTACGTAATAGATAAGAGGTAAGGGATTTTAAGTTTCGTTTACGGCGAAATCATCGCCACATTTATCTATTTCTGCTATTATTTTTATAATAATGCGTAAGTTTTCTCAAAATCGTAGTACTTTTAAAGATTAATCTACGCATATAAATAGACAGACACGTAAATAGAAGAATATTGTAAAAGTTTTCATATTTTAACATGGCTTGAAGGACGAAAACAAGGACAATTCAGACAGCAATACAACAACGAGGACAAGATAACAAGAAAATTCTAAGAAAATTGTCTTTAAAATCACTATTTGTTTTTATTGGTTGCCGAATAAATTGTTTACAGAATTTGGGTATCTTACCTACATTCTACAATTTTATATGAACTCAGAAACCCTCACAGTATGAAGACAAAACCTCACATTTGCCTAATTTGGAGATTCTCTTCTTCCCCGAATGTGCAGAATCATATTACTCTTCCCAGAACCATTTCACATAACTGCCCCAAACAACGTCGCACGCTGAGTTTGTAATTACCGCTGCGTTTAGACTTAGACTAATTAATGCTTTCGTCCGTTCTGGCGTGCGCTTAGTACTGGCATTACGCTCGTTTGTTTATTTAATTGCACCGTTGAGAATCATTACTATTAAATCCCTTGCGGTAAATATAATTAAACTCTCTGATGTGGAAGTGGTAGCGGTTCACAAGTCTTGTTAAGTCGTAATTGTAATTATTAACTTACAGATATCAAATAAAAAACAATAACCGAATTAAAGGAGCTACAATACCATAAAAGTGCTACACTGACCCGTCACTCATTATTTGTCCGCTATGTGGCTCATTTTCTCAATAAAGTAAACAGCGTCAACAATATCTGTGAAAGGTGGTAGAACCCTTTGTAGTTCGAATCCGGCGCCACCACCGACACACTTATTTCTGTCTAATAACAGAAGTGTAAGCGCTGCTGTGTTCTGGTTTGAAGGGTGTGGTAAGGGAGATAAACTTAACGAGGCATTCCAATGGATCACAAATGTCCATGGGCGGTAGTTGCCACTTACCATCAGGTGGAC
Source organism: Spathilepia clonius (assembly GCA_018250295.1). NCBI lineage: Eukaryota > Metazoa > Arthropoda > Insecta > Lepidoptera > Hesperiidae > Spathilepia > Spathilepia clonius. Next base: position 11,144 of record DWRA01002732.1, read on the forward strand.
TACATGCTCGTTTGCTACTCAATTATACAATAAAAAAAAAAACATTTTATATAATAAAAATTTGCAGAAATTATTCTGCGGAAAAAAGCGACGAAATAACTTCCTCGAATAGGAGTCCAATTCGAACTAAAATTCATGAGTTTCGAACATAGAACCCCCCGTGCATGAGGTCGTAGTTTATGCCACTAAGCTATCATCGGTTTCCGTTTAGCAATATTTTTATCATCCACGTAACAGGTATCTTTGACACAAACAAGGCTTACAACGTGGACTTATAGGTAATTATTGTATATCATGGGTTATTGTTACTTACATCGAACCAACAAAGACACTGGATTGCTAGTGCCTTTCCCCTCACTGTTTGCAGCCATACAGGTGTAGTCGCCAGCAGCCGCGCGCGTCACACTCTGTAGCACCAGACTTTGGGCGCTCAGAATCCCTCCCGCCGCGTCGTTGTGGAATATCTCGTTGTTCTGTTATATAAAAAAAAACGATTTCTTAAAAAATATATAGGCGACGAATAGCATATGTTGCAAGTTCTTAAAAATGGTTATAGAACATGATGCGACAAGACTGTGGGCAGCTAATGTAAGCTTACTTCTGAGGATTGCATGAAATGTCGAATATATTAAAATTAAAACAACTTACGTCATGAAACCAAACAAGTCTATGGGTTTTCGGGTTGGCTTTGACGGTACATTCGAAGTAGACATCGTCACCCTCCTTTATCTCATCGGGGTTGAGGTTGGAACCCATCTTCAGATCCACGATGGGGACGTCTAGAATAAAGATTTTAATGTTACAAAACATAACCATTATCAAATATTAGAAGTTTAATCATTCCGTCCATTAGTATTTGGTGTTTACTGTGGACGTAGACCTTCCCTAGTTAGCGTAACTTAGATCGGCCCTGTACTCTTTGTATCCAGCATTTAACCGCGTGTTCTTAAGATCCTTAAGTCGACCTGATCGAAGAACATCCTGTATAAAGAGCCTATATGAATTTCCGGTTGTGTACACATATGGTCCCAAATATAAAAATAAAAGAATACGGCAGATACAGCCGTATATACAAAATAAACAATATAGAAATTCCAAACTAAGACATTTCATTTAACATTATAAACGAATAAAACTATACTAGACGGCAATAGAATACAAAAAAATTGTCCCTTGTCGAGAGGAGTTTGTAATTAAAATTCTAATTTGCTCAGCGCCCCTCATATTAATAATCTTTCTTATTAACCTCTCGTTTCTGGGGTCAGATAGAAGCCTATTCAAATTTTGTCCTACATAGATTTACGAGAAATCCTTCGTAATTACCTGCTCCACAAAATAATTGCTATTTCACCGTCTTTAATTATCACAAATTTGGAACTAGAAAGATATAATTGTTATCTACCATTGTCTTACCTAGGCGTGTAAGCGATCGTTTTAATTGATCTTTCGCTGCGTAAATAAAAAATACTTCTGTGAAGTAAATCGTATCGCCTTATATTAGTAAACCTGCCTCACACCCTCTTAAATTGAATATAGCAGTTTAACTTAAATGTCGTAAGGCAGATATAGGAGTGGTGCTCTGCAGACATACCAATTCAACAAAAAAGGTTGATTTGTGTTTCTTTATTATGCCAGTTCTTTGATAAAGTCTCTGTCATGTTATTATCTCTTTTTATAAAACTCACAACACACCGGGAAAACATATTCCAAATCAGTTTTGAAAAGTATTCGGTACCAAAAATATCCTTGAATATTATTTTTAGAAGTATTTCGTTAATGAGACCCATCCCTTACTGTCTCTAAACATTGGTCTGCCTCTCGTGCCTAATTAGTGTAAGGTATCGCTTCTTTTTATAGGCTTCTACAAAATGTTCCCGAAATAATTTCTTTGCACCCTTCTCAATGAACGTTTTCATGACGTTTTAATAAAAGAAATCAAACAATTTTATTACATTTAATACTATTTGGATTTTTAATATTAGGTAAGCCTAAGGAAGGCCTAGCAGTAAGAATTCAGCCCTTCTACCGTATACATCCGAGACTGATTTCAGACTGCACATCGTATCCGTTTTGTAAATCAGTTCTTACTTGCTTTAATAACGAAAGAAATTATACCGGATTTATAAAAATAAACTGGCCAAGTGCGAGTCGGACTTGCAGGCGAAATGTTGCGTAACATTATCATTGAAGAGCAGCAGACAAAACAAAATATATTATTATTATTATTT
>DWRA01002733.1:0-13366 GCA_018250295.1 Spathilepia clonius
ATGATTCACTTGCTATAACGGTAAAGGAAAACACCGTGAGGAAACCTGCACACTTGAGAGTTCTTTGAAAAAAAAGTTCTCAAAAAAGTGTGTGAAGGCTACCAATTCGCACATGGCCGGGACAGTAGACTATGGCCTAACCCCTCTCACTCTGAGAGGAGACCCGTGCCTAGCATTGGGACAGTAATGGGTTGACGACGAATCCTATATGAGGTTGATTATAGATATCCTTGGGAAGCATTTGCTACTCACCATCAGGCTTAATGCTCGTTTGCATTTAATAATAAAAAAATACAAAAGATCAAGACGGTTAACTTTAAAAACCTCAAGGACCTTGTTACTAATAAACATAAGCAACACCTTTTAAAATCAGTTGAAAATGACTATAGTAATATTACACTATCCTAGGCAGTGCGGTCGGTGGTCGTAAGGTGTAACGTGAAATAGAGCCGTTGTCGCGTGCGCCGTGAATAATTCACGTGCGAACGGCTATCTGTCGTGCGCTGGCACGGATTAGCCGTGCATCACTACGCTTACGATTAATACCATGTTATATCACTACTGTGTTGAATGTAACAGAGGATTGTTTTTTTGTAGTTAGGCAAATTATTACTAGGGGTTATTACATCTATAGACGTAGAGCGTGCCAGACGCATGCCGTGGTATACATAAAGTATTCTATACAACGAGTATCGTATTTATATCACGGGACGCGCTTGTCTAAATGTTGTATAGAACGATATAATTTTGTCTGGCGTGTCTGACACGTTCGGAGTGCACATATAAACGAGACCTTGCCATTCCCACAGATTTTTATAAACAGAGTCAAATAGGATAGGGTTCTATGTAGACGTCGATTAAGCCTGCTTAGTACATCTTAACAGTATTTGATTGATTTAGCCGTTAAAGAAAACACAATCGCTCTCACGGCACTGAGTATTTTTTTTAAGATTTCCTTCCTGTCCATTAGAGCGACAATAAGCAACAATAACTGTCGCAAACTCATACATTCACACGATTGCACGATAACTACGTATATCCGCACTATCCCGCTAATCTATTACCTACATATTACACTCATTTCCTTAACATACAATCATATGCTACATATTATATTACATCACATTTTTCTCCCTCGCATATTGCACAAACCTCTCTCGAACAACAATATAGCACCGCGGCGTCACGTGCGACATTAGTAAAACCCGCGCCAATAAACTGGGGATCCGTAATACTGTCTCCGCTTTCCTATATGCAACTTGGAGCAATGTACATAATAATGTTTGCAGTCATCCTTTTTAAATATGTGTTATGTTAGCCACTATTATTTTTGCAAGTAGTTATTGGAAAACTATTGCTTCAGTCTTTTGTAATCAAAACTAGAGCAGGAAAACATGGCTCAAAATTTCATAATTTATGTTCACATTATGATATATTATACTTTCAAAATTGTACACACATTGGACTTTATACTAGAAGCTTTTTCAGTTGTGACGAGGCACACGTGTCAAGATAGTACCGTGTGCCGTCAGACAATCTCCTAAGCATTACATACAAACAACGAAATATTTGTTTTTATATTGTGTGTGTTCACGTACATTACCATTAATCGTTGAGAGTAATAAAATTGCAATTATTTTAAACGTTTTTGCTTGTCGCATTACCATTCGTAGCCATTTATAGATCGTCTTTTTATTGCAGCGGCAAACAAACAGCGTGTCATTTATAAACGTGCGACATCGCGACATTGCGACAAACCAGCGTAGATTGAACGCGGTGAAAGTAACAGATGGAGCCGCAGTGTTTATCTGTGATTTATAGGAGATTTTAGCGGCAGGTTAAGTGTTGAACTGTATGAGCTGATAGAGGCTTGGCTAAGAGCTGGTAGCACGTTGGGAAACAGGTTAATGTAATTGTAAATCTCTTGATACGTCGTAAACTTTCTAAACTAGACTTCGTCAACAGTAGTAGCGAACCACGCAGTCAAGCAGATGAAAATGCTTCAGTTTAGAAGCAAATTCAACGGGATAGGAGTGAGGAACAGGATTACACGATGAAGTTGTCGAAAGATACCTGATCCTCACAGAGGAGAAATGGAGACACTTGGGATTTTACCCATTAAAATCTCCTTGGCAACCATCCCAATGTTGCAAGACTTTTCTTCGATTCGAAGTTCTACGCACAGGTACGCACACACGAGTACTAAATTGTATACCTCATGTCATAATAACACAAAATCATAGTATGGCCACCTTCTTCAGGGTTTGGTGTTACATTAATTATGTGTTAAAGTCAATTATCCCTTGAAAACTATATATTCGATATTAGCATCATGTAGCGAATTCTCTCGATGTGTCGATACATATAATAACGTACCTACTCTTCAATGTTTCGAAAACATTTCCTAATTACTCCTATATTCCTAATTACAGATGTTACACACACAGATAACATATCTGATTCATGAAAATTGATAATGTCTAAAATATCGACAGTATTGTAACTGTTGTAGAATAAGTAGCACTATTTTTGCCTAATAACATCGGCGTTAAGCGCCGCTGTTTCAGAGGCATTCCAACTTAATTTCAGGGAGTAACCGCGCATCTATGGTCCATTTCAGATAGGATTCTTGTTTTATCTGGAGTGGATTACAAATGTCCATGGGCGGCATTACCACTTACAGGTGAACTGCTTGCACGTTTGCTACTCCATCATGTACAAAAAACTAATCATTGAATGTACTCGTTCCCTTCCATAATTTCCAAGACATTAGTAAGTAAAACTCAGCACATTAACATACATGACGTGAACTTTAAAATGACATGAAAGTATCGTCAAGTGATTCAAAGTGCGTTGATGACACTATCCGTGACAAATTGCGGTGGGATCCAATTTGCCGTAATAGCGAAACAGATTACGAAATCTGTGCTAGTGTGCACTAGGAGACAGTTACGGAATGTACATTGATGTAAAAAACTTGCCGAATAGAGTTAGTAGACGTAATAAACCAGAGGAAGAAATGGCGAGCTTGATTAGGCTTCACACGCGGATTCTATGTAAACAATCTTTTTATATTACTAGTTTTAATCATAGTACAAGCACACGTATTGTAAAATTTCAAAGTGTCTATTTGAACTGTTTTCTTTGTTATAATAAAAATAGTTTATTTCTTGTAAGCGATTGTATAATCTTATGAGAAATATTAGTAACGATCTTAAATAATAAGTTCAAAAGATAAACTAAACAACATCGAAATGTAAGTGTAAATATCTATTTTTACAATGGAGGACTTGACACAATTTTATTGTAATTTTAATTTTCTATAAAATATACGTAAGAAATAACGTGCACGTTATATAACATTCTTGTACGACATGTCAAACGTCACAGCCTCTCATCTCGGTAGCGTCGCTAATCACAGCAGATAACCATTTGCGAGTGGGCGCAAGTGACGCGAGATTGATCACCGCTAGCTCGCCCGAATTATCCACGCTTGTACTACTTACATAATATACTAGCTGTGCCCCGCAGTTTCATCCGACTTTATAAAATATGTAATGTAATCGTATTTATTTTATATATATCAACAATTTTAACAAAATGAGGCGCGCGCGGTAGATTTCATAGGGTTAAATTTCTAATACACTTTGTAAAATATGAGCAGGATAAGTTACTCCATATAACACCAGCCATCTGCCAGCAAAAGTCCCTTAAAATTCGGTTTCATTCCGTACTGTTCCCTTCGGTTCAGTTCCAGAAATTAGTCAAAACAAATAGACATGTAAAAAATTAATAAAAAATGTATTTTGGTTACAAGTATCGTATATAGTACTAACTACTATATGCATTTAGTAAAAAAACAGTTACTAATACATTGTAAACAATCATTTCAATTTTATTTACTTTAATTAATATTTCTACTCTGGTATAGGCATACAAATCCTACGAATATCCTACTATCTAAATATTATACGCGGGAGTTGTTTACATCTGGTATCGGTTTTCAGTAGAATTTGCCAAAACGATCCATAAATGACCGATATATCGGATAACACAAAAATATCCTATACCAAAACGTACGCGATACGGGTGGAATAGAGACCTCCTTTTCATGAAGGTTAATAAAATGACAAAGCAGAAACGACGTAAACAACGTATTGATTCTACAAAAACAATGTCTTCGCTAATGACAGACAAAACGCTTCATCGTATGGCGATGACGCTTCTCATATGAATGTGACTTCTAAAAGCAGTGTAGTTGCCAAATGTAATGATATTGAATAACATGACTTACAATTTTCAATAACAATAGGCAAAGGTTACGTTAAAAGGGTACGAGATCCTAATAATAAAAGATAACTATTTTAAAGTGGGACGAGACAAGATTGATTGCCGCGCCATCTAGCGTTAGGCCTGAATTATTCACGCTTACACCAGTAGTTGATCTCACTTTACTGAGCCAATATACGCAGTGACATGGACGATTTTTCTTACTAGAGCTGAGCTTGATAGGTAAATAAATTGTAACAACAGTTTTTGGGGATTTGCTAAGCCTAATCCTGTTTGCGACGATGATTAATTCTTCCTGAATTCGACCCTACTTGCATCGTTATCAACCCATTACTATCCCACTGATGGGCACAGGTCTCCTCTCAAATTGAGAGGGGTTTAGTTCATAGTCCATCGTGGTGGTCAAATGCCGATTGGTAGATATTGGCGGCTCATGAGAAATTTTCAGTCTTCTCAGTCGTGCAGGTTTGTGCACGATATTTTTCTTTACGATTTAAACGAGCGACAAGTAATTTCGAACTAATAATAAAACTTTTTGTAACCTACTAACACACGCTACAAACATAATGATTCACCTCCATTAAAACGTCAGTGTGTAAAATAAGAGACACTGAATAAAAATTAAAATGATTTATAAATATTGTTTTATTTTCATTTACACTATCATGAATTTATAGTAGCGCTGCAAAAATATCCTCAGAGTGAATAAAATAAATAAATACAGTTCTGAGACCGGATGATCCTCCTTGATTGATGCATTGTGAGACGGAGACTCAAGACGAACGGCCCGCTTGAGTTATGGCCGCTGATATTTGCTTCATGGCTAAAATTGGACTCGGATTATCCTTCATTTTCCTCCAGTTCTGGGACCCAGGCCAGATTATAAATCCAACTTGATATACTGCTTTCTTTTTATTAGTGTCTGGTGGTTCATCTGCGTTTACGTACCTCCTTGTATGTAGTTTGTAGGACTAAGTTAGAACGCTGCGGATAAATACGTCTCTCTCACCACAACTTTCAAACTTAAATAAAGCCGCATTTAACACTGTTATTAAGCAGAAAAAAGTGTGGCGGTGATCGGTTTAAGTACACATGTAATAGCTTACCATCAAACATTGTATTTAATCAAAATAATTAAAAGTTTAACCCACATTAAATCAGAACTGAATAAGGTATTTGATGTCAACCAACACAAGTAATATTTCGATAATAACAAAAGAAACAACCGGTCCGCTTCTGTTATCGTGTAAACTAACGAAGCATTCAACAAAACAATAGCTAACAAATTGACAGTATCCGACAGTTCAATTGAAATACAATAAGTTACTATAAACGTCAAAATAATTGAGACCCAACGACCTAACCCGCATACATCAAAATCTAACGACCATTTACGTGGAGCTGACAAGCCGATGACGAAGGTAGTAGAAAATGGAATCGGAGTCAATACACGAACAAATGTTTACCCAATGGTAGGCACAAAACAAACAACGGATAAACAACCGACCAGCGACTAACGAAGCGAAGGCACGCACCGAAGAGACCAATTAACTAATTGTCACTATTTGTGACCGGCAACTACGTGTCACTGTAATTGCATTTGACATGTTCAATACGAAGGACGCGTTTCAACGCTTACGAAACATAAGTACTTTCTGCTGTCCTCATGAAAAATATAAAAAAAGAAAGGGCATTTTACTGTTCCCCACTTACAAAACAAAATATAGAACTTTGGTTATTTTCTCTATTAAAGCAAAGGAGTATGCTGTCCACCTGATGGGAAGTGGCAAATTATATGGCAGAAAAATGTGGCGCGATGGTGGTTACATTTATTATTATTATTATTGATACATGCTACACGATCATCTTTTACAAAGTAGAATAAGAATAAACAGAAGAAATTATGCGTATCACATTTAATACGCTTATGGAAGCCATAAAACTAAATGAACTCTCTTGAAGCACTATGTCTCATAAAGTATGGGTACTATGAATTAAATTTAAGTATAGTCTCAGTGTACATAAATCTTTCTTAATCGTACCATATCTTACAAGCCAATTTTACAGATATAATAGCGCTGCCTACAATTGCTCCCCCATGCAGAAAAATACAATATAAGAAAACATTCTTTTATCACGAGATCTGTAATATACTTTCGTTAATGGGCTCGTAGTAGGGGTCCCCTAATTGCACTTGACATACTCTGAACTCCAAAGAACTATGTTGATACATATACAAACGTAAATTGTAGTTATTGTTGGTTCACGCGATAACAATCTTAAAGTCGAAGAGGTTAAAGATAATATTGAAAATGACGTTGTGACTAATAAAATAGTAAACAATATTACAGATGACACGGAATTCTTTCTTAATGATGCCATAAGAGTTAATAGAGACATTCGTAATGAACGCTCGATATAGTTTATCATTGATGAATCCTAAGTAATAGAGATAGATCCGTCAAACCGACGCTTTCGAATGTTCTGTTTACATTAAAGTTGTAAATTATTGAGGAGAATCCTGATAAAGTGTGTTGAGAAGTATTAACACTTTCTTCTTTAATGGACTCATTATTTACCGTCGATATGTTAAGTGTAGTTTTAATTCTAAATGCTAATAGAGGCAACGGAGAAAATACATTTAAATGTAGATTTGAAATAATACATTTGAATAAAGTAAATTACGTTTTATAAAGACGTATCTATTATTCGTTTAAACAAAATTGAACTGTCAGTAATAAAATTGGGTGACACACACTTATTTTGTTTTTACTATTATTTCTGAATACATTATGATCGGGTCCGAAATTAAGCTATTAAACACAAGACGATATAACTTTATTGATGTACAAAAAATTGACCATAGAGTCTGATTAGAAGTAAAAGTAATAAATAAGCTATAGTGTTTATTTACAAAAGATTTCACACGAGGTTTCTAAATATTTCCATGGGTTTCGGTTGCAGCTGTGAATTTAGAAAACAAATGAGTTTATCGGTGAATCCTGAATAGAATTGTTTAAATGGATAACCTATTACTGCTCTCAAGAAAGTATAGAATTTATCAAAAAACGTCGTAATAACATAATACATGAGCGACCCCTTGCGAGACCACCCGCGAGGCGCTGGGACCCGCGTACTTCTTACTCCATCCGTACTTTTATGCATCCGAAAAGATTAATTTCTGGACGTGGCATTGCTATAATTTTATTTAACAACTGACATTAATTAGGAAGTGTATTATTTATCCTAATTTAAGTTACGGTTACGGTTACTGTCTTCTCATAGACTGAGAAGTAAGAAAGACAGAGTTAACTGAGCTGGCTAAGTATGGACTGTGGGACTTCGGGTATTACCGAAGTTGTAAAAGTTAATTAACGAAGAGACCCTTCATTAATTTATTTTTCTTTTTTTTTTATGAAGTTTTTCCTTAACCTAAAACATCCTCTACATTGAAATTTGAAAATTTATAACTTTGTTTCACCAATATTGTTCATTAAGTCATTACTATTGTTAAACTCAATGCAAAATATACCGTTCTTTAAAACAGGTAACGCAGCAAAATATGCCGTATCCACAACTATCCCTATTTTGAACTTACACGTTGTTCGATAATATCGCACACATTGTCTGGTGATCGAACAATTCGATACCGTCCTCTGTATAACGCCGCGGGGCGCCACGCACATGCATAAAAAATAAAAAATAACCTCCTTCCGAGAACGATGGTTGCATCCTATTCTATCGAGTGTGATTTATAATCCTCTTTGTAACAAAGTTCCGGGAGTCAATGGTGTTTTTATTAGTCGGCGGTGTTGTGACGCGGACGTAAAAATATCGCATAAACATCTCTCGTGCTGACAGAATGGAGCATCCGAATGGATAACTGTCAAAATTAAAAAATGGCTAAGTGCGAGTTGAACTCGCACTTGGGGGGTTCCATGCCACCAGATGTCTGTTCGTAGTAGTAAACGCCATCAATCTGTAGTGCTAGAACAAGATATAGATGGTTCAAAACAGATACAGAATACAGATAGCGTTGCAACCAACAGGTGTGATGAAACAAAAATGTATTTAAAATAAGAAAGTGGTTTTATGATTATCGTTACTATTGTAAATATAGCCGCTATAGTTTTAAATGCATTGTGAAAATATAAACTGAGTATCTATTACGGTTTTAGAGCTAGAGAGAAGAATACCGATTTCTTATATGGGAACCCCGAATTTTTTTTATTTTGACTATTTGTTGGTATAGCGGCCACAGCAATACACACTGTGCAAATTTCAATTGTCTATCTATTACTATTCAAGAGATAGAGCCCTATGACAGACGGACAGACAGCGGAGACTTAGTAATAGGGTTTCGTTTTCATTCTTTGGGCACGGAACCACAAAAATTGTGATATATAGTACATACAAAGCATACCTCAATATTTTGACTTACCCTCTTATTATTTAAACATTTGTTTTCGTAACTGAATGTTATAAAATATTTTTATACAAAGGAACACCTATCTCACTTCTTAAACATAATTAATTCAGGAGTTTCTTGTAAGTGTATAAAAATTCAAATCCTCTATACATTATTCATGAAAATTAGGCAGTTCTAGGTAGGCGTGATTTCTCGCTAACTTTCCCGCTGAATAAGCTTACTGCATGAAAAATATTTTGAGACCTTCTCATTTTAATTTAACTAAACCGTGGAAGTCAAATTTGTCATAAATTGTGAATAACATTAAAAAAATATTAGATTGACGTCGTATTTAGCAATTATGTTTTCAAAAAAATAACTAAAATAAAAGGCAGGAAGTATGTAATTAATAATAGTTATATTTTATGATTAAGGTAGTGATAGTCTAGTGGTTGAATCACGGCCTCTCCGTCGAGGGGTCCGAGGTTCAAACCCCAGGCACGTACCTTTGATTTTTCGAAGTTATGTGCGTATTATAAATTAATTATCACTTGCTATAACGGTGAAGGAAAACATCGTAGGGAAACTTGCACACTTGAGAGTTCTTTAAAAAAAAAAAATCAAAAAGTGTGTGAAGTCTGCCAATTAGCATTTGGCCTATGGCCATGTGGTGGACTATGGCCTACACGTCTCACTCTGAGAGGAGATCCGTGCCTAGCAGTGAGACAGTAATGGGTTGACAATGATAATATTTTATGATGCTGAAGAAATACATAAGTATTTATGTACAGTATCATAATTATATGTTCCGTTATTCCATTGCATTTACCTATAATAGTAAGCTCAATGTGAATCAGGAATATCATTTCAATTAATTCGCACATACCAGCACTTTGATTGGCTATCATTTACGACAATCACCGCTAATTGAAAGTTATGATGCAATCTATAATACTGGCAACAGAGACCATTCATTTACATTTGGGGTTAAAACAACAGATCAAAAAGTAATCTACCATTAAATTCAAAGTACATTTTCATCACTTAATTTTAGGATATCTTTTAAAATATTTGCGATCTACGTGTATGTTTTAAAAGATTTGAAGGAAAAGTAGGTAAGTAATTTACAAGATTAGGTTAAAAATTGATACCAGAAGAAATTTAAATGTGATTAAAGGCTACTTAATCCTATTAGTACATTATATCAAACGCGTATATGTACTTTTTTTATATGGTGGAGTAGCAAACGAGCATGCAGTCCACCTGATGGTATGTGGCAACTGCCGCCCATGGACATTTGTGATCCACCCTAGATAAGACCAGAATCTCAACTGAAGTCGACCACAAATGCGCTGCGTACCCCTGAGGACTAAGTTGGAATGCCTCGTTAAGTTTATCTCCCTTACCACACCATATATCAATCCAGAAGACAGCAGCGCTTAACACTGCTGTTATTAGACAGTAATAAGTGCGGCGATGGTGCCGCCGGAGTCGAACTACAAATGGTTCTACCACCTTTATGTGTATACGCATATATACGATTATGTATGTATCGTACAACCGAAACGAGAACAAGAAACCTTTTACAATAACCTAGAGATAAACCTCTTCCCATCGAAGGCTATTTCCATAGTTTTATTCAAGAATAGTTTTATTAAGAACGACCGATAGATATCGCGAGAGCAAACTTGTGTTCGTCCGTCCTTTGATAAAGCTTGTTAAGTATTGAAAGCGACGCTATATCAACATTATATCACTTGAACTACAGAACTCTAATATAACCAATATGTGTCTATTCCAACAGATATTGTTGTATTTTTCGGTCGTAAAAAGTGAAGAATAAACCGAAATTTCATTTTTCCAGATAATTTGGTACATTTTTTAATTTATTTTACCGTTGCAGATACTAAGGGCTATTTTACAAAACATGCAGAGTCATATTTCATACAATTAAAAATTAGGATGTTTACCCAATGGAACCATAAATACTGAAATAAAATCATAACAACATGTAATTCGTTTAAACGATTGTTGGTAGCTTACAGTACACTCGTATTTATATAGTATAGCTTTAATAATACCCGACCTTACAACCAGTGCAGGCCTGTGGAACAAAAACCAAGTGATTTGTTAGTCCGATGAAGGCCTCTGTTTGTTTTTATTTACATTGAGAATCGTTCGGATATTTCTTGTACATTTTTTGTTACAAGAACTTCATCGCTGACCGTTTTTGACCACAAATTGAAAGTTGTTTGTTATTTTTTCATAGTTTTGTTTGGAAGTGAAGTTGTTAGAGATTTTTTGTATTGTTACGTGATATGTGTTTTTTGGTGTCGTGTGTGGTCGAGCTGGAGGGTTATCTCGAAGGACGTACATTGGCCGCATTAGAGATATATCAAAAGCTGAAGGCAATTGAAGGAAACAGCATCGATATAGACAGTAAGGTAAAATCGGTGTAGATAGAAAGATCACCAAAGGTACAGAACACAATTCTCATATAATCAGAGTATCAATACGTTCATAAGTTAATTAGTTGATACAGATATCTACTGGTGGCAGTGATCACTTAATCTAGTACTTATACAGCAAACAGATAGTAATGCTTCCGTGACCGACTTCAAGTAGATATCCAATTATATTTAAAGTTGATTGGAGAATTTTATGAGCAGTAACTATTTAATGTGATTTAAGAAACAATACTGCTTTTCATGTATGGCAATAAAAAATACTAATATAATAAATACAAGAATACTGACGTCCACCATGGAATCTGTAATTAATCAATCCCAAATGGGATTAAAGTCATATCTTTAATCTCAAACGGAAAATAACAAATTCTACTTATAATAATCACTTATTTTTTTTTATATTTACCAACAGCTAAATTTCGAACTTGGTAAAAAATGCTTAAGATTGATTATTTCCAAAGTGCGTAAGTAGAAATAACTTATGTTAAATGTTCCTATCCTGCCTCATCCTGTAATCTAGAACACAGCAGCACTTAACAATGCCACAAAACAGAAGTCATGGCGTAGTCTAACTACCCATACTTGTGGCACTTTAATATACATAATATATTTATTACGCATATGAAGTTATTTTACAGGGAAATTATTTAGATCTACGCGGCAGTTTAAAGGATAAGAAGGAAGAACTATAATTATGATGAATTGTGACAAGGTTAAGGAGGCACTGACCTCTCTAGATGTTTTTTGCCGACCCAATGTATGCTTCATCATATTTATATGTTAGAAACCGCAGTAGAACACGAGGTAGGCACGAGGCAGTAGAACACACAAAATTACTATAGGATATATAGAATGGTTTTTTTTTTACTCTTGTCTATAAACGAAACATTTTGCTAAATAATGCACAATAAACACATTTGTTATCGATTTTTTTTTAATAAATATTTATTTTTTTACTTATTTCGATGTAAAAAAGTTTAAAACGCAATTATTATATTTTACTTTTAATGTATCATTCACAATATCGGCTCCCAGAATCGGCGTCCTTATAAAAGCACCGTGTGTCTCAAAGTCAATAACACACTGTATCAAGTTACAAAACAAGTGGATACGTAGCACCGCAACCCGACCAGTCGGCAGCGGCAGCAGCAAATTAAGATTAATGGACAGCACTCGTATCGCCCGGGATCACACTAATTAAGCTTAACACAATTTCATAGCCGCGATAACATCGGTGTAAGGGCCGCGATGGAAAGGCTATTGACTAAACAATAGTTTAATTTTATACAAACGAGTATCCTTTACCATCCTTATAAGATTTTATAAGAAAGCCTGTTTTGTGTATTAGGTTGATGTATTGCTTTCAAAGATTTAATGACCAACCATTTTGTAGGAATACTTGTAATTTTGGAAACCGTGGGTTGTAAACTGATCAGAGGCGTTCTAACTTAGTCCTCAGAGGTAGTAACGCATCAACCGACCGAGTAGGACTCTAATTTTATGGGGTTGATTACAGATATTAATGGGATATCAAACATATAGGCAACCTGGGATAGCCTATTATACCTGACACCTCGTAATAACATGCTTAGACTTCTAAAGTTCTAATATACTCTTATTTCGCAGCACGCTGAATCATTCGTAGTTAATTTACCAAGTTAAGAATTAAAAATTCATATTCATAAACCAATCGGTAATAAATAATTTTGTTCACATGTCACCAACAAATTAATCTGGTAGTTAATAAATATTTAAACTTACAACAAGTAGCTGATAATATGTGACTCCGTTCTTATTATATGACATTGATCTACTGCCTCCATTACCATAATCTTTGCTACTGTATTATTATTTTATATTGAGATCGGATCACGGTGCAGCGATTAGTGATACAGAATGCATTAAAATATCTTGGAATTATACGCATCATTATTAAGTGTTCCCGTATTCTATAATATTATATGAACCTATTTCATAAGATCTTGCGTAAGAATCAGTTATTAAACGATAGGTATTAAGTTGATCAAGAACACGTTTAAATGTTTTACATAAAGACCAAGACGTGTAGGATACAGGCTCTTCTTCATCTCTTCGATACGACATGGCATCGACACTAACAGAATATTCGTCAGATCTGACAATGCTGTCAAACACAAAAATCTAAATGGAAAAACGCATGTAAACAAAGTCAAATATATGA
>DWRA01002734.1:0-13365 GCA_018250295.1 Spathilepia clonius
CAGTAATGGAATAACGCCCGTTGTTAATAATCAATCTATCCAATGTTTTGTCTATCAAACACCAGAATCTGACAAATTATGCCAAATAGAAATTGTCAAATTTCGATGTTTGGTTAGAAAAAATTGCATTGATCGATTTATTAACAACGGGCGTAAGTCACCAGTGTGCCAGTGAGCCGATAATTTATTCACTAAAGCCTATATGATGAACAATAACGGTGCTACTTCAATGTACCTAGTAGGGTTGTCAATTACGTAATACACTATTTTGTTTTGTAAATATTTTTAGTATATCACAATATGTAGGTGACATATTGTGATATACTTAAAATACTCACATAAAAGCATTGGCGTTTAGCTTTGAACTCAGCCATCACAGCGGTAATGAGAATTTTGAGTTAGACTCATACATAGCCTTAACCTCATTATCAGATATACAGTTTACGACGATAAAGACCCAGCCTCAGAACAAAAATATTTTAGATCTGACTAGCCTAAAATCAAACTCGAGGCCCTTTGCATATTAGGCCGATATATAGACCGAAGGAACAATACGAATAATATTTTTATATGTCATAAATATTATTACATGAATAGACCTAATTAATCTTAATAACAGTCGAAATTGATAACCCTAGTAACATATTTATAATGATGGAAACTAAAACGAAAAGAAAACGGTATACGAAGTTCGACTGTAAAGTTTAGGTGAACGCATATTTATCGTACTTAAGAGAAACGATTTACATGCAAATGAGAGGTATAAATACGTTGAATGCACTGATATGACAGATAAAGAGGCTGCAATAATGGTTCCAACTTGATTCATCGTCTCGAGCGCTTCCTCTCCTGTTTAAACATCATTGTAATGTACCCTACTTAATTTCAGGAACTGGACATTTACTTGCAGAAGTTATCTTGCATATTTTTAAAAGATATCCATAAAAATTCTCATTATAGACATAAGTATGTAGCTCAAACACAAATTGTATTTTACAAATTTGACATTTTCGTCTTTAAAACTTCATTTACGAAAAGCAATACTGTCACTAACTTTAATACATCATCTCTTCATATCCCTGCTTACCCCGGACCCAAATCCATATACACCCTTTTCTCCCTTCCTCTCATTTAAAAGCTTTTTTGTCTGCATCCTTATAACAAGAAAATCATAAGATTCCGTGAAATTTTATTACGACCACTAATACGGATTATGCATACCAAGCAAAATTGCAGAAAGTTCGCATTACATTGTATGCTTATTGGATACGAGCGTCGCGTTGAGAGAAAACAGGTTCGATTTTCCAAATGGTCGCAATATCGATACACGACGATCATAATCCAATATCGTTACCAATAATCGATTCACTTTCGCCCGAACGATTCTTATCGCAAATCCCAACCGGTCATGTTACTCAGTTATGTTTCCTTCGGTTCCTGATCTTTGCGAGTTTACTCCACCAAATCGCGAGGCACCCGACGTGTTCCATGAAACCCGAGAAGGAATGTGCTCCCAGTCTCGATTGTGTTGCATTTCATTCACCGCAGGCGATGTGATTGAACCTAGATTGCTTGCATCCTTGAAAACTAGTTACAATTGAATATGAGCCATGCAAAATTTTACGATTATAGATATGCGGGATGATTACCAAAGGGTAGAGGTATTTTACCGCTATCACAAATGAGAATTGCAGCTGCTTTATAGACTACAACACGGTCAGACATTATCGTGTTCAGTTTGCTTATCTAGTTATAAAACTACTGTTTATAACTAAACATAGAAGATACTTTTCTTTAGTACGTCGTAAAGTAATCCAAGCCGTTCATTGACTCTGTGAATAACGCCAATCGGACTACAATTTTATAAGTTTGTGTAACATCATTTTTTTATGTGACCACTCAGTTAATAGTTACAATACTTTCTACAGTGAGAATAATATAATAAGATGATGCGGTTAAAAATATGCCAAAGTAATCTTATTGTCAATTCTTTAGTAGATCGACCACAAAAAATGAAAACGCTGGTATTTGTCACGTACAGATAACACCTAACAATAAAAAATAATATAATATAAAAAAACCTTTAATAGTCAATAGCAATCCCGTTATATCAATATCTTGATGATCTCGCTGCAAACATCAGCTAATTAGAAATGCGATAGCCAGTATTATCCACTTAGCAATTGAAGAACTTCCTTTAAATTAGTCACGGATCTGAGTTCGACGACCAACAGGTATCCTTCTAAACTAAATGTACTTTACCATCGTTATAACTTAACTTTATTGGTGTTTATGACAGCCATGAACTCGCACACTTCATCTTGAATACCGTAATATAAATATCTTAAACTATGGTGTTTAAGTAAACGTCAACTGTTTACTTTTTCAAAACGAAATAAAAGGTACTTCGCTCAAAAGAAATATATCATCCTTACACTAATGGCGAAGAGTCAAACTGAATTTACAAGGTAAATTGACGAGACAGTTCTGTCAAGGCCGTTGGGAGCTCAGTCATGCATAATTCGAATAAAGTCGTCACATCGCGGTAGGTCTAAAAATAAAACAAAATGCTTGTTCCAACTAGCCGGATTTCCCACAGAACCGGGCGCAGTTGACAAGTGTGGCGCATTCATCAAATTGACTGATGGCGCGAGAGGAACACGCGTAACTCACACTGATGGCACCGTTCCCCGACTGCGATCTGATTAGGAAACAGTTGTCCCACAAGGAAATAAACGGACGTCGCCTCACATCACGTTTCAGATCTCGGGGAATGTTGCTACACTGTATACTTGACCTACGATAGGTTTTACAACGATATAAAGAGATATAAGAGAAAGGTACAAAATATAACATACAAATGCCTGTAATAATCTTTGAATATAACAGGAGTCCTACCTAAATTCGAACAAAGACGCATTGATACCCGTTGAAGACCAATTTGAAACGTCCTGGATAAAAATAACGTGCAGAAAAGAGAAAAATATATATTTTCATCTTGTATTAAAGCAACATATTACCTGTCATAAACCACAAGAAAACTAATGCTCATATAATCGCTCAAGTGTGGTCCAATCGTAAATTTCGATAACAGTCTAATCAATAACAAATTAATGTCATCAAAAGATGAAAACGCTTATTGAATAGAAAGTAGCAGATCAAACTGCAGCTAAAAGTGGATGATATCGTAAATCCTTAGAAACTCAAGTGAATTCAATAGCTGGCGAGTGTGGTCCAATCGTAAATTACGATTACAGCCTCATAAACAAGAAATCCAATGAAGATTCTTGTTTTGAAGACTGTAATCGTAAGGAGTTAACGGAAAAAGTTCTATTTAAAACACTGAAACGTTATAATTCAAATAGCAAATCATTATTGCATTATTGACAGAAGTCATGAATTCACACGTCTTCATAAGTTTGTCAACATTATGAAAAGCTCTCAGGCATACAGATGTCTATAGAAGGCAAAGACCACTCACCATCTGTTAAGCTGCAAACTATTTTGTTACTGCAATAAAAAAACTGTGTTCTTACCAAACCTGCCAGAAATGCGATCTAGAGACACTTGCCAAACGTAAGCGTCAGCGTTGTACGCTTAAAAGTTTTTGCCACTCGACTAGACGCGCTGATCTAGTCGCGGTATTAGATTAGCTTGGATGTGTCGTAAATCGTCGGCGAGCCAGGCGGATCCGATCGCGGGCGAGTGCGGTCGAATCGTAAATTTCGATTACAACCTGCTGTGGGCGCACAGATAAACTTGAGGGATCCGTAATGACGGTAACCGCCTCGTTGTGCACTCTCGTTATGCGGTTAGCGATTCGCCAATTCTATTGTTGAAGTTTATGTTCCATTTCACAGTGCGGAACTTCAGGAACTCGCGGATTTAGACAATACCTAAATTAGTCTACGACCACTTTACGTCGTATTGTTTCGATTCAATTTGAGGCAAAAACAATAAAAATACGTGTATTAGCTGATATTTCCTTACATGCAAATTGCCGTCTACATGTTTCTATTTTTGCCAAAGTTGCTTTTCATGGATCATTTCCATTTTATTGTTATTACTATCTTAAAATTTGGGCCAACGCAAAGTATGTCTACTTAGGCGGCAAAGATATTTATTCTGGAGCAAAATTAAATATGCCACTTTTATTAAAACGAATTGCGGATGACAATTCAATCGCAGTTACATTTCAAACTCTCGTTACTTGGTATGTATTTACAAACAAACTGAAATTATCGCACGAGAGGAGATTATGGGTATTACACCGCCATTACCCAGTGTTTGTGAAAAGAATTATGCCATCTGATAGCCACCGAATTGGGTCAAAGATAGCGACTGAGAGGCCAATGCAACTTCGGTTGTGAGTTATCTAATCTGACACAATAAACTGATGATGGAACTAAAACAGACAACATTCGTTCAACATTTAATTTAATGTGTGCACCAAAAAAGACAATCTTTTTGATTATTCGGCCAACATTCAGTCACGACTTTTGAACGACATTAACCTCGGCTTTACTTTTTTCGAACACTTCAAAGGGTTACCGGCACCATACATTTTTTTTGCGCGACCACACATCGTCCGGTATAATTCCTTGGTAAAGTTCATCGTGGTTTGCTTCGTCGATTTGTGCTTATTCTTAGACACGTAATAATATTAAGTGTCGGTATAGATTTCTAGTCCGCTCAAGTTATTACTAGCATGGGGAATGAAAAGACATATACATATGTCAAAAACATTTTTAAGAGATTTGTGAATTTTATATAACGCAAATAATTTTGCAACGTTTGGAATCGTCATGTATATAGAAGATATAATTTTAGACAGAAAATAATTTATTTCAATTTTGTATAAATTTATATGTTATGAAAATTCCTTAAGTGTATTTATATTTAATTCTATTTAATTCAAAATGCATACACATTACGAATAGTTTATGTTATAATAGAGTGACTTAATAAGAAATACCTAAGTCATTTTTTCTCCGTACTTCTTGACATGATTTTATATAATTAATCGACTTACCTCTTGTTCCGTCTTGACCTTTTCTCTGCTGCTGTCATCTGAAACAATTGCAAATGTACATCAATATAACATAAACAATATCAAACATTTAGATGTCTCGTTGTGCCAAATATGAATAACTTCCAGTACAATACAGTACATCTTTGCAAGTACATATTAGCTCTGGGTTTGTGGCTATGTAACTAAAATTGATATTTAATTTCATCGCTCGAATTGTTTACATAAATTTCTGATCTGAAATATAATCTTACTTCTACTTTCTACCTTAGCTTAGCGCTCTGCTATGTTCTTAGTTAAAAGACGTACACTTACATGAGTCTTTCCGGCTTAATCCTCAAGAGTAGCAACGCATTTGTAGCCGATCATAGAACTCTAGTCCAGTCGGAGTTGACTACAGATATTCATAAGCGGCAATCGCCACTTACCAACGAATGAAATGCAAGCTCATTTGCTACTTCAGTTTCACAAAACAAATATAAACAACGAGCATATTAATAATTCATTTGCGCATATTTAAAGCAACAATGTTTTAAACCGCTGACAAATTATTGTATAAGTTCAAGATACTTTATCGTCTTGTTTTAGACTTCGACAGATTTTATTATGATAATACCTCCTTTCAGCAAAACATTAGCATATTCCTAATTGTCTGCATTACGTTGTATACGCGAACCGGTCATGGTTATTATGGATTTACATGATATGCATACTGATGTTGTGTACCTTGTTCGTAATATTTTGTATACAATACTGGAATGAAAATTTTCTTATTATTCTGTGAGCCCGGGATTTAAATGCTCAGATTTTTGTGTTACGTAAGTATCAATGGAAGAAAGTACCAAGAAAAGACGATGCGGTGGTGCTTCCGAAGTTATAAAGGTTTCTACGACCTTTTAAAAAGAACCTAAGTAAATATATTATGATTAAAAACCAGATAAATGTAGACATTACACAAATTATTTTTACGGTAAATATTAGCTTAGAGTATGGCAGTTATTTCGAAATGTAATTTAAAATTGGATCTTTTTATTTCATGGAGAGAAAAAGGACCAACGGCAAAATACATAGGTAGTGAATGAGACGGGTACCTGTGTCACACTCTGGTGACCGAATCATCTCGTACCTACATGTCATCGCAATGCGCAAGAAGGTCGGCGACCGGGTACATTACTAACAATTTTATTATGAACTAAGTAAACTAAATTCTAGTTGAATTTGCACAGAAGTAATTAATACTCAAAAGTAAACTATGGTAACCACTAAATAAAATATTTATAAGAATTATAAAATATCTATATCATAGTAATATGGACAAATATTAAAACTATTTTAAAATAATAATTGTATAAAAAATACTATTAACCTCTAAAATAATAAATTTGTTAAAACAGTTCGGATATCATTGGAAAGTAACAATCAACGTGTTCAACTAAAACAAACACTTAATACCCAAGTGTCTCTACATTTTATCTAAATTTATCAACAGTTTGCCAGTTAAAATGTAGGTAACTTTATACCTACATATACGAGAACACTTTGTTTATAAGTGTATATACCTTGCATTTTTGGATATAAAGATAAGAAAATGGTGATTTGATGATGATGATGAATAATTACATTTTATAAATTCAGCCATCTCAATTTTTATTACAAAACCTTTAGTCTTAGCAAAAACCATAATAATCAAAGGTTCTAAGTAAAACTCTTAGCAGTTTGACTGCAGAAGCAATACCACGTCATTATGTTCGAATTACCCAAGGATAGGTGTTTCGTACGAACTTTTCGTTTAATCATTCAATAACGAAATTCTGTTCTATAAAATCTTTTACAGCCATTCAAAAAATTCAGTTTGACAGATGTTTTTTCGTATAATTATAAGAAATTTACTGTGATACATACGTAAATTATAGTCTTGATTTGAGTGATTTAGTAAGAGTTGAGGCTCAGAAGTCATGGAGCGGTTTTTAGTCGCGCGCGTTTTGCAATACGAGTAGAATACGTAAATGTACGGAAAGAATAGATGCCGTTTTATCGATGTCATCCGCCTTACGTCTTAGGATCATGTTTCACTAAATTAGCGGGTGCCTCAATAACCTAACCGCACTAAAATGAGGTCTCGTGAGCTTTAAAATAAAATAGCTATTCCGCGTTCAAAAACGCTCCGTAAGTTCTCACTCTAAATAAGACATTACAACTTATATTTGATTTTCCAACACGTTTAGTGCAGATTCGTTCGGATTCCGCGCAAACGAGTGCATCCAGCGTAGCAGTAACCTGCATTACGGCAATCGGGCCCTGCGCCGAGGCCATCGGCTTTGTAGGTCAACGGGCAGATAAACAATACGCACGCACCAGAACAGCGTGTCTGCCATCTGTCAAATCAGTTGCACCGTTAGATTTGCTTGTATTTTTTGCCATTTCCGGTCTGACTGCGACACTGATGATTCTTCTCTTCCTACCTACCTGTACCTACTAGATATATCAAATGGGTGCGATGTACTGCGGCAACTTTAGAAAGTTAGGTAATAATCACAATGGTCACTTAAAGCATGGTGACCATGAGAGATGCAACCAGCGCCAAAAACCAACAGGAGTGCTGTATATTATGAAATTATAGGAAGTGCCGCCCACGAACATCACATCTACACGAAGTCAGTCACAGATGCATCACTATCCATGGGGTCTAAGTTAAAATGCCTTGTGTAAATCTCAGTCTTACTACATCCTTCAAGCAAACAACAGCAGCAGCTAGTAACTTCGTGTTCAGGCAGAAATATTGTCCTAAAGTCTCCAGTGTCAAACCACGAAGGGTTCCTACCTAACATAAGCCGATCACACATGTGTTGCAAGTTTGAAATCAACCAATACCTAATACCAATTAGACGACACTTGAATGTCTTGTAAACACATAGCAAATATAATTGTACGAAGTGTTAGCTTATACTTCAGTAAACTCAATGTGTTTACAGATGGCAAGTTAGTAGCTACAATCTTAAATAGCAACAAGAGTCGTCCAACGCATCGTAGCCAAGAGACACAAAGTAAAGGCTTAGGAACAAAACAAACAATCAGGCTTTAATCAAGGAATGCAAAAAGACGAGCAAAAATTCCAGTTTGAGGCCCGACTGAAATCCGTGCTGTATTCATACGACCACTAAGTGCACTTTATCGCTCATTCTGATGTTCAAATACCAAGATTTATTTAACACTGTCACTATATTTGCGGAGTGCGTTCACCCTCGTCGCTCGTGACGACGCCATCCTGGCGTAACGTTATAACATACGTTACTGTATGATTTTAAGGTCACTGGTTATGTTACTAATGTAAATTTAGATTCTTGTGAACGGGTAAGACATTTGTACAGGTGAAAATTTTATATAATAACCCCCAATTCGAAGTATTAGTTTTTTAGCGATCGGTCCGCTACGATGCTCTATACTTTTTTCAGGATGCTGGGATCTGATCAGTAATATACTATATTGTAAGTAAGTATTCTCGATTAATAAGGTGTTCAAATAAGAATTTCCGAAATATGAATGTGCCGATGTGTGATATGAGTGAAGTCCAATAATGCCTGCAAAGTAAATATTAAAATGTCAATTTACTATTTTTTAGCATGTCAACTATTTACTTACATGGAACAAGTTCAAAATACGCGAACATAACGCCTTTCTATGAGTATTGAAATTCAAATTATATTTTAGGAATATTAACAGTAAACTGAAGATGAACCTTAACCTTACTCTTAAATATCTCTTTCCGTGACGTTATTTTTTCATATATACAAAAATTTTACACGTGTCAATGATATGAAAATCCCACTATAGATCAGATGAATTATAGAAATGTCTAGTATGACATCTACTTGAATTTATTATCGTTATTATCTATCCTTGCTCCCAATTTATTCGGGGTCGACTAAATGAGATCATTTATTCTTATTACTGGATAATAGTTTATCAATAGGTCAGCCCTTTATGAGATGTACCTTTATGATACGCATTTTATTTTGGAGACTTTTTTTATGAAAATCATCCACATAACTGATTTTTGCGTACACTGTTGCTATCTCAATACGCTATTACAACTTTCTATATTCTATGTGTAAAGTATTGCCACTGATTTTTTCGGAGAAAAGTCTACTATAGTCTGTTTATCAACTGTACTAATTTTCATTCAAATCGCATACAGTTGTTAGCGATAATATTGTAATAACAATTTCTTTATTTGAGTAATAAGACCTATCAAAATATTACGTTAATATTCCTGAACGTTTTATATTAACCTAACCACAAAGATTCATATAACGGAAGTGTAAGTTGTTAGTAAATATAATATCTTAGATGCTACATAATATACTTATACATAATGTAATGGCTTTCTGCATAAACGCGCCACGCCTATGAACCATTTCTATACGATTTCTGTTATCTGCATTTCGCGAAGTTCCGCGAAACGTGAAATACCGTTCGGTTAATTTGCAGCTCACTGCACAACGTGCTCTCTGCATTCCTGTATTCTACCGATACTGAATATGTTCTTTTGTTTCGGTAACCGAACTCCAAAGTGTCCCGTATAAGTTTCAAACGTAACGGGAAAATTTATACGTATCTGCAAAGGTCGAACCAAACATATAATTTGTTTAAGTTAAAGACCAATATAATATGAATGCTAAAAAACCGTATGTTACTGCTTTCTATCGATACATAACGTTATGTATGATGTCATACCGAGACTAATTGTTTAAAACCTGCGCACCAATTGATTACATCAATATTACGCTCGAATTAATAATAGCAACAAAACAGCCTACACGTCTTAACGATCTCAATTGTTATAGAAATTGTTACAAAAACTTGCTATTGCATATTAAATCATCTGTGAAATAGCGTAACCCGACACGTAATTGTTCTGCTATAAAAACAATAACGTCATAAAACGACGTGCTTCGTTTCGACGCACGTGGGCTGTACATTTGACAAGCAAACAATTCGACGAATCGATAGGCGCTGATAAAACTATTAGCTAATGCAAAACGAGTGTTGATTACAATGCTAATAATATGACTTCAGTTTTATTGATGAAATTAGACATTTTGTAAAATGGAGTCCCTGTTAAAGGTTGATATTAAGTACTTCCTGAAAAGTTTATTTTCTTAAGGATGTTGTTATGATGAAACTTTTCAGCGTTAATTCCAATTTATATCTAAAATTTACTGTTCATGCTCCGCTTAGTACCTTTTTACACAATTTCACATTTTGTACTAATATAAATTTTTTATTTATGGTTATGAGTAAAACTTCTGTATTTCCACGATGTCATTTGGCCTATTTATTATTCTCATAATTTATTTAAATAAGTAAACAGTTGTCCTCAATTATGTTACTTCGTACTAAGATTCCTGTGTTTGATTAGAATTCCTACCCTATTTTACGAGCTGAACACTCAAAGACTCCTGACTACGAATCGAACGCCGCAGTATGTGGGTCAATTCTATTATCCTCTATTCCCCGTTCCCATTTCGAATGATAATAAAAAAACATTTCGAGACCAGAAGAATAAGGAATTAAAGGTGTTGTATAAACAGTTCATAACAAAACACCTGACGACCGTGCACCTTATCCTGAGTAATGTTGGAGGCGCGTGCTATACATTCCCGGTTTTTGCCCGCGCGCCGCTCTCGCAGCTGTCGCGGAAAAAGTGGTTATGTCCTGGAACCATCCGAGGAATGCACATTACTGGAGCTATTTTGTAATTTTGGACCCCGTTGACGAGTTGCTTGTTTTTGCTGAGAAACGAATTATGATATTCGTTACGAATGCCAGGGGTACATTTACGCAAATTTATGGGAAAAATATTTCATTAGAACATCACAATGATGGTAGTAAAGGCGTAAAAAATTATAGATAATTTTTTTACACTTCGGATTGAATACATTTAGTATATAAGCAAAAATGTCACAAACTAGCTTCCTTCCTTGACTTTGTGAGCGTGAATTTTATGTTAAGATTGAATGGCCAATTAAAAGCAACAAGGAGTACATAAAATATAGTTCATTAAGAACATTTAGGTATGACAAGTTGCGTCGGTCGAACGGTGTTGGAGATCATCGACCTTCTTATATACATATGAATATATTTAGGTAGGTATATAAATAATTATTTTGCCAAATACATCTGCTGTGGCCTGAAAAGTAAGATAAAATAACCTCTCGTGCCTTTGCAGAATCTACATCAGTTCCTACTGTCACAGCGGGTAAACCTTAACACACCCACTTATCTTTAACCGTGAAGGCACGAGCCACGGCGCGTCTAAGACTCTCTTTGACCTTTCAGATGGCAGCTCAATGTTTTATGATTTGCGCTTACGTTATGACATAAACATGATACTTACTTTGGAGTAAAAGTAAATATAATGTAAAGTATAAAATAATGAATTGCAGCTTTACAATTTTTTTAGAGACGGTCAAGCAATTTATAATGGCATTTTTTTTCATTGAACAGCAATAATAATTTTAGAGCGATATTTTACAATTTAAAAAAGTTTTCAATTAGTACAATGGCACTTAAGTACGCACAATTTTTTTAATCCCTTTGTCATGAAAAACACGCGACAAGGGAGTGGTGTTTAAAACGACTCAATGTTTTAATGTTGTACATATGTATGTATATTCTGCTTTCATTATAGCAAGCACTATCGCTTAAGAACTATTTCATATTATCTTACGTAACTGTCCATTTCTCATTAGAGCTGCAAGTTATTATGTTTTTACACCATTTATTTATAACTACCACTGCATAATAATACATCTTAACTCATGTAAAGAGTTCATCAACATACTTAGAAAGAATTACGACAGTAATGAGTAGATGATAGTTTATATTTAATATATGCACGTAGGCACTTAACTGTAATCCATGCATAATGCCTAGAACTAGCAGGTATTATAAATATTACTGTTACAACTAAATGTCTACGACAGACCTCATTAACATAGCTGTCGCTAAACCAAACAAGTGTATTACGATGCACCGTTGTGCCGTGATAACATATCTCTTCTCATATCTTATTTTATTTATATTTAAAACCATTTTGCAACGTATTCCTGAGCCCAAATGCACGATCAAAGATTTTTTTATATGATGGAAGTAGCCAGAAAACATGCAGTTCACCGCATGGTAAGCGGCCATTGCCGTCTATGGACATCTGTAATCAACCCCAGATACCGTACCGTACCTTACCGTACTTGAGGTGGGCCACAGACGCGTTGATACCTCAGAGGACTAAGTTGGAACGCCTCGGATAAGTATGTTTCCCTTACCACAGCGCTTAAAACTGCTATTATTAGGCAGAAATATATATTTATGGCGGCGGTGCCTCCGGAGTCGCACCATAAAGCTTTCTACCACTTTAGACGCGCAAAGTCAGTCACATTTGTTCTCGTAATGAACTATGATGAAATCCTCATTCTAGAGAGGAGAACCTTGGTCGTAAAAGTGTAAATTGGTAGACTAAACACACTTTGGAGTAGTTTTTAAGACTACTCTCAGGCACGTGTTTTCAAGATGTTTCCCTTTAATGTTAATCGATATCGAATTACATATTAATTATAAATATAGATTATATAACAGGTATATATTAATCTTACATATTGTTAACGCTACGCCGCCCTATGAAGCGGTCACAGCCGGCGCCGGCTTAACCGATATATTAGATCAAGCAAAACCGAGCGCAGTCGATTCTTAGATACCTATATTGGTGGCAAATTTCCATGTACTTCCTGAGTTAGCAAGTTTAAGAAATCAATAAACCTAGATAGGAGCTCCGGGTCCTTAAACATGACATGAGGTGTAGTTAACTAATTTGAAGAGAGGTGTAAATGCTTAAAGAAAGCATTGTATTTGTAATCGACCTGAAACAGAACTTCTGTCCTATATGGGATCAATAACAAATTTATACAAGCTAACAAACCGCTTAATATTATATGATTTATTTTTAACAATTTTTCGACGAACAAATCATCCAATAACCAATTTAAAAAATCGCTATAATTGCAGAAATTTACAGAAATTATAGAAAACATTACCAGATAACCAATCGACACATTGATAATTATACAGTTCTATGTGTCATTCAGAGAATTTCGAATCCGATCCGCGGCCAGGCACCGCATGTAAATTTATTTTCATGTTTGTCCATATAAAGTAAAAGATGGTAACGGTTGTAGAATCGTTTGTGGTTCAGCGGCGTTGTTTTCTGGTTTGAAGGATGTGGTAAGGAAAATATACTTATCCTAGGCTTGTAAAATTAGTCCTCAGCGGTAACAACGTAT
>DWRA01002735.1:0-13363 GCA_018250295.1 Spathilepia clonius
GATCCATGCAACTGGGTCGAAATATCGGCAACTAAGAAATCAAAATTTCGTATCGTGAGTACCCGTTACATAACAAAGTGTATCAATTCCGCGATAATATAAGCCTAAAATCATGTAGATCGTATGTAATTTGTTGTCTCAAATATATTTAAACAGTTACTACAGAAATTAAAATAACAGTTATATAGTTGTGTTACTTAATAACTAACACTCATATATTGGACTTTTGATCAATTTTGAATTTACTATAGGTACTACCAGACTTATCAAGTTTAGGTATATAACAGATGGTTTTATTTTTGCAAACTAGATATTACGCTACGTTATTCATATCATTACGTGCGTATCAATGAACACATTTGTATATCAGTGCGAATAGGATATAAAACTAACGTCAAGACACATATTTTCCGACAGATCAAAGCTGTCACACTAGTTTAGCAACATTTCATTCAACGGCGTATTTTTGTACCACCCAAACATCTTTTGATCGTAGTACGCAAAATATAAGTATGATTTGAAACCATAAACATATCCTAAATATCAGTAACATAAAATTCTATGGTTTAGATGCATAGTGCGTTTAGCCGTTTAGAAAGGTAGACATCTTCAGATTGAGAAATTAAAATTACTCATGCTACAGATGTGACAATTTTCTTCATAAGTAAATAGCGGTGATGTGAAAAATATTGTACTGTTCTTTTTATATTGCAATGTATTGTTTTATTCATATTGTCTAGAATTTAAGTATTTTAATTTTTAAAAACTTCCTCGAAATAACTACGTATCTATGAATAAAATTAAACTTAATGAAACTACATAAAATCGTATAATTACTTGGTAGTACAGCATAAATGTAGAATTTTATTATCATATCAAATATCATAAAAAAACATTGGAACATAAGTGACCTTTACGTTTTTATATGTATTAAAGTAAAAATAAACCACACAAATAGAATGATAATTTATTTAATGCTCATATTAATTACAAAACCAATTTTATAAACATAACGCTTTGTTTATTGTTCGATTTACATATTTTCGTCCCATCGTCTCACAATAAAGATCTCGCGAGACTCCACCTGCGCGTGTATCGAGTATCTACCTGAGACTCTTCAAACAAGTGTACGTACGGCACAATAAAATCACAGAACGCGTTCTAAACGAGTACAATAAATCAATCTCGGTATGAACGGTGAAGTGGATGGCGGATAGTGATTCGTTCGTGGCCCCTATCATCACGTGAGCACACTACAGTGCCTACGGAGCCCGCATGTCAACGGGCGGGGACTGATTTATTGCGAATTGGATAAGTGGAGATCATAGACAGTGTATGGATAATATCTGTTGTTGCAAGACTTTGCATAGTAACTCCATAGCTATGGCTGTACTGTCGATCAAATCACTTACTACGAAATATTTACTGTAAACACTATGTTGTAAGTACTTTCATTTTTTGGTTGTGAGCGATTACATAGATGCTACACCACGATGTAGTGATTTGCAGCGTTTGATCGTGCAATCGAAAATGCTCGTTTTAGCGACTGCAATAATGCGGCATCGCATTTTTAGCGTTACGTTGCTGAATCGTTGCTGAATCCAAAAGTCGCTGTGACATGCGCTCAAACTTATGTGAACCGTAGCGTTTTATTGCTGCATATAGTTTCAGAATGGCAGCTAAATCGTTAATCGCCGACGCTAAAAGTAGCATGTCTGCTGGGACCCTTACCTAAGTTGATATTATTACGGATTTAGATGGTGATTATGTGATAAACTGGAAATCCTTTAACAATAGCTAAAGGTCCTATAAGAACGTTAGATTCAGTACCCAACAGCCGCGCGGGCCATAATACAACTTACTGTATAGTTGTTTACTGCCTCCCGCAGCAGACAGCCAGTTCAATAAATAATAAATAACTTTTGTAGCCGACTGTTGAAGTGGACTTTGAATGGAACGTGGAATGAAGAGTAATTGTGGTTATAGAACGGTACTGTTAGCGTAAATCGTTGTCATATTGCCCGCTTCCGGTGCACGGGCGTTTAGTCGCGTGTATATACGTCGGCAGTAATAGGAGATATAATTTGAGTGGTCACAGCGGCTGATATGAGAGATTTTTCAATTGATATTTTAAAAAATATAGGTAGTTACATTCATAGCTATACATTGAGATTCTCGTGTTTTTGTCTTTCTGTGTTCACCTGTGTCTTCATTCTTCTGTTGTGGTGCGAAGAATACGCTCAGGCAGAGAACACACATCTCCCCTACAAAGTACTGATTAATATGGTGTCATGAATAAGCACTAAATCAAGTGCATAAACTGATATTTATTCATCATTTAGACTTAGGTTTTTATTGTGTAGAAGTATCAAACGAACGTGCAGTCCATCTGATAGTAAGTGGCCACTGCCGTCAATAGACATCGTGAACTAAACCCTAATAAGATTTAAGTCCTGCCTAAGATCGATCACTAATACTTTGGTGGGTGGCGGTGGTGACGCCGGAGTCGAACCATAAAAGGTTTTAGCACCGTTAGGCCTTGTCGGGGATGTAACACTAATTGCCGACAAGATCTCAGCCGATGACTTTCACAGTTACGTTGAAAAAATATAAAAACCTGTACCGTACATATATTACAAATGTACAATATATCACAAGAAAAACCCACGTTATTGTATCAGTAAAACAGGTTACAGGAACAAAATAACAAACACGTATTAATTCTTACCTAATGCACTCCATTCTAGTCCTTAGTACACGGAATTTATCAATAGAATTCGCTTGTAGGTTAGTTGGATTGATAGATAATGTGGTCGATGCATGCAGACAGCCTTCCGGCAGCGGCGGGTCAAGACGAGATGGCTATCGTTTAGACATCGACCGTGAATGACAATCGACGACCCGGCCGTAATACGAGGATTAATAATTTAATTTTGCTTGAAGAATACACGAGAAATTAATTCATTATTTAATATGAGGCGAACGAATCGTTGCGGCATGAAAATATTTGTAGAGAAAGTTTTCTGTTATCGTTCTCGAATGGTGAACTTCCTAACAGCAGATAGTCACTAAGTGCCTTAGTTTTGAGGCTGGGTCGAGTAGCTCGTCTAAACAAGTATTTCGTAAGATTTCCTTGACTATCATATGACAATCACGTTTTTTAATTCCATAGAAATATCCGGACAAGATGAGTTCTACCTTAAATTGGTCACAGATGCGCTATTATCCCTGAGCACTAAGTTGGAACGTCTTTGATAAGTATTTCTCCCTTACCACATCCTTCAAACCAGAATACAGAAGTGCTAACTTTGCCATTATAAGGAAGAAAAATGTGCACCGGTGGTGCCTGGTTGAGTCGAACCACGAGAGTTCTAACACCTTCAAACAAACTTAACACAGAATGCCAAAATTATGATGCATTTACAACATTTAGAGACAATTTTCACACACATGCATATGTATGTACGAAAGTAATAAATGCGGATAATATGTTTACCATCCATTCATTATATATAATCCTACTCAATTTGGGGTAAGTGATTATTTGACAGAGTTAAGCACATTAACCAGCTATTATTCAAAACATCCAGAGAGACTTGGATAAAGTGATATTACAAGTACAGGTATACGGTTTTATTGCGTTTTGATTCGATATTAAGTATTATATAACTAGCTGTGCCATGTGATATACACGTCAGTGGTACATAGGTGCCACGTTAGAGATCACGCTCTCAATTTGTTCGACTGAAGTAATCATAACGTTCCATCAAAGGCAATACAAATCAACAAATTAGCAGTAGCATCGTCGTGCCCTCATTGTTGCATTGCGAGCGACACGACCGCGACACGACCGTGACGGTCGCGCGATCTGCCCGGTCACGGGCGCGTCGCGTGTCGTGTTCGTGGGAAGATATCGTTGGCCAGTTTTATGTTGTGAAGCTCTGGTAGTCTAATGGTTAATGACGGCGGTCTCTAGTTACGTGGGTTAGCCCATGGACACTTGATTTTTGATAATAATAATTTTTAATTACAAATTTATTACTATTCAATATTATTTGCTTGATTCAATATTATTTGCTTTCAGAACGAAGCTAAACTTGATGAGGCAATTGATATGCCTGACGTAAAATTGTCAAAGATATGCGAGTCTAAAACCTTTTTTATTTCGAAAGAAATAATTCAATACTTTTCCGTTCCATTAGGCAAATTGTGAAAACATATGCCATCCTACGACGTTCCATCGAGAGTAACAATTCAAGCAACTCACATAAAGGCGAAGATACCGCACATCACGAAGTCTTATAAGGCAATATTTCCAGTAAGGGATACGTACTTTTCGAATCCATATATGAAAGTACATATTCAGTAAGGAAACCGTAATAAAACCGATCTCAAGTTCAAAGAAAGCGCGAAGCCGCGATGAGCCAAAAGGAAATACGGATTTCCTGGAACGAAACGAGTCTGCGTCGGCTTTTTTCCGCTCAACAAGTATGACAAGGAACATCGGTGGGAACGAGATATCTTGTGATACTGAATTTTACATCTCTGATAATTTTTAACGTACAAAAATATGTTCGAAATTCTTGATAGAGATTCAATATTGTGTTACAGTATTTAATGTCGACTGTATTTTTCTAATTATTTTCTCATATAACTACCGAGGTAGATTGGCTACTTGATGAAAATTAATGATAAATCAACGCCTATCCATACTTCGCACATGTGACGTCCCAGTGCTGCCAGTTGATGTCATTGGACAGCAGTACGGCAAGTCACTATTGACCACTAATCTATATGTGCATTCACCAATCCGCATTAGGTTTACGTCAAGCACACTCCACACGTCTTCCGGTTGTGAAGACTTGCCCAGCAGCGGGACATAAAAAGGATTAGTCATAAAAATACATTTTAGTATATTCGCATTCGATTGTCGACGTACTAAGTTATAATGCAAATAGTCGAGTGGACATAATCTAATCGCGATAGTCGGGTAATTAAGAAACTTTCCTCCGAGAGATAATGTTTTAACTAGTACCTATTCCAGCAACAAGAGGTTGTTACGTTGTAAACACACCGTGAAAGTTGGCTGCGATGTTGTGTTAAGTGCGATTATCTCGTTGTCTATGTCTATGTCAAACATGGACGACGTAACCGAAAGACTCCTAATTGGTAATAAAAAATATTATAAAACAAATTATAATTTCAACGATCAAAATATTCAATTTCGGGTCTAGTTGCATGTTTTTATAGAATACGCGAGTTTCTAGTATATTTTCCAACACATTCTTTATATGGAAATTGTAATTTATTGGTAGCTTATTGCTAAATGAAGTTTGCAAACCTATTCGACTGATGTCCTGCATTAGGAGTTACCTTACCTTACTTTCTGTTACCTATTACTTTCTGATTAAAACTGATTAAATTAGTTTGTAAACACATGTGGTTACATATTTTATTGATAGCGGGAAAATGAAATATACGAACCGAATACGCATTACAATAGTATGGTGGAGTACACAAGACATGGGGAAAAATCCGGGCTCAGCTGTGACACATAAAAAGAGTACATGGAACATAAAGGTAAGTATATTACAAATCTAATCATTATAACATTTACCTAACAGTTGTATATAAAAAAACATAAAATTTATAATTCATCTACTTACCTACAACTAAACAACCAACACACCTTTTCGTATAAACAAATCTGCTATCAACTTCGTGGTAGAATATGAGTAAATCGAAGGTTTTCGATCGAATTTGCGATAACGTGCCGCGTTATTAATTATAATTACAAGTATAATGCCGGCCTTGGAGTATCATGTATCGGGAACAAATATGCTTTATTAACATTTATGGAATGCGGCTTTTAATTTAAAATGATTTAAATAACATTTCGTTGATTGGAATTTCAACGAAATTGATTATACGATAGCGACTCTATGTAAAGAACGAACTTCGTACACAGATTGAAAATAATTCGTGTGTCCTTAATCTGTCGGCTGTTATCTATATAAATATATACAATTAAAGTTGACTATCGAGTGACCAATTAAAGTTGACATCTTGAATGACCAAGTAAATACAATTTTCTGACTTTCAATATGTACGCGACATCAGAACATAACTATTTCTTAAAATTTTCCTTATAATTTTAGCAGCTGATATAACAGTAAGTCAAACCAATTAAAACGAGATTCACGCTAATATTTACAAAGAGTTTTGCTTTATAGTTTTAATGCAGTTACGTTAAAATTTAAATATTCAGCAACAAAAAGTGCGAGTGGGGACTAAACCCTAAAAACAACGTGGGGAAAGTAGTTTATAAACTTAGAATTCAAGAACAAATATTTCTTATAATTCATAAAACAATATTCGAGATCTCATAGTCAGATGACCAGTTCGACGCGCGATTCGCGCCTCCGATCATAACTCGATTTCGCATAACCGATAGACAAGTCGTTGACCGCTTCTAATCACTTGAAGAAACATCTGCCGCGTAACTCGTTTTCAAACATTCTAAGCTATTTAGCGACTCCAATGTATACTCTCGATGGATACGCCTAGCTTCCGAAGATGGCCCGTTATGGCACGAGCGATAGTGGGTTAATTAATGAATAATGGATGCAATGCAATATTTCATTAGTTTCTCTGTCTGTTCTTGTCAGTCGGCGAACGATGAGCAATAGAGGAGCCGTCCATTCGAGATTTAGACGCATCGCCCCACCTGGTTAACCAAACCCGAGTGAGTCAAGCGCCAAGCCCACAAGAACGGCACCACGTTTAACAAATCCACATAAATACACAAGTTGAACGATTAACAACTTTTACGTTCGTCTTAATCGATACGGGAATGCGCTCGACCAGATCTCGGAGATAAGCCGGTCGTATAAAATAGAATTTTCTCCCTTTTCCCATTACTTAGCGATTCGAGGAAAAACTTCGATGCGAATTTAATTGATTGGTGGCTGTAAATGAGTTTTGTGAGCGAGCGAAAAACGTCTCTAAATCGAATGTATTAAGACTACCAAGTTTCTTATCTGTTAAGACGGAGCGTCAAGAAAATTAATTTCTGCCACAACTACTCTCGAACGTACCTAATACATTAGCATTAGATTTCATTTATGGAGATACGGTGCGCTATGCGTACTGTGTGCACGCTCTATAAACGTTCTACAGAGCAAGGTGCGTATGAAAAACACACAAAATACTCGTAAATCGTTCCGTGAACGCTCTCATAAAACGCAATTACGCGCGAGTAGCACATCACACTGCGGTCGGTTCCCCGCGTCTCTATAAACGGTACCTTAGGGTTATTCGTCTCGAGCGAGGCAGGTTGCGACTTACGACACCTTTCGCTACGACTGCACTAATATGGGGAGGGCCAGGTGTCGTTTTTTCAACGATACCATAAAAGAGTCGTAGCGCTCACTTGCACCGGCCAAGTTTGCTTCGGTGCGGCGTAAGATCACATTTACACGATACGACACTGAGTGGTCGCCTTGACAAAAAACGAATCGTCGAGGAATGAGAGTTGCAAAAACTAGACCGGTTATTTACTTATGAGATCGTTTAGGTTCAAGCCAATACTGTTTATAAAAAAGGGAAGCAAGAAAGATATATAAAGAACACTGCAAGTGTCGTATTATAAGTAGGTACTCACAGTAACTGAAGGTGATTTACAACCAATTTGCCAATGCATTCTACAGAAGTTTTTAGAAACGGGAATAAACAACAACAGCTATATATCCAGAAATGTTATTGAGGTTAACATTTGAAAGTGGAAGATGTCCGTGAACCGCAAAAAGGTAAGGTTGAGAAGCCTTGACCTGCATTAGAGCGGGGTGAAGTAGGTAAACGGTCGTGCCCGTATAAGGTAACCTCTAACCAACAACTTAGGCTAGTAAAAGTTGAAATATCTGTAAATCACACCGCCCTGCTAGGAAAATAAATGGAAGCCTCGTAAGTGGCCATTCCGAACGTTTAACTTCTAAAGGAATCTATTTAGGACCTTCCAAGATAGATGTCAAACACGATCGTTTATTCGGCGTTGTTTCAAGCTAATCGCTTCCTATCTCGCAATAGTAAAATGTTCGACTTCAAGGAAATGTTTTACGAGTAAGAGTTACGAGGTTATGACCCAATAAACTTTGAAAGCCCACCCTTCTTAGAAGTGATTTGAAGCATTTACATTCCTGCGTTAAGGGGCTGATGCCGATCGCCACTTCAAAGTACGTGGATAATGTTATGATCGTCGTACCGTTAAGCAGCCACCTTAACCGACGGCCATTTAAATGTCGTGACATTTGTGTGTATCTAGTCCACGATACCACGTAATTACCGTCATGTAGATCGATTTCACGGTTTTTAAAACTCGACGCGAGAGCGAAGCTTACGAACCAGATTATTAATGTATGAGAGATCAAAGCCGACTCTTTCCCCTACACTACTTACTAAAGGATAAAAGTTTGTGTTACTACAAAATAAGTCGCCGCAAATTCCAGCTCGCAAAAAATAAATCCGAATCGGCGAATGTTTCTCGATACGCGGCCGCTATTAAATTTAAATTCTATTTTAATATGAGGCATCTGGTGAGCCGTTTATGGTTATCCGTTTTTCCTTTTGAGATGCATCTTCGTCAGTCTGCATTCCGAATGGGCCCGCCAATTACGCTGAATGGAGACAACTGAAAAGCTTTTTTATCTCATCTCGACCGTTATTCGGATACTTCGACAATAAGCTTAATCGTTAAGAACCGACTCTTCTCTCGCCATATACGGAGCGCCATGTTCCGATTTTCTAGCCTCAACGCACATTACCACTTCTTTCCATCGTCCCTTCAGGGCACATAACTAACTATTAGTGTCAATGCAACAATAAAATTTTACGTGCATTTATTCATAAGAACCCCGGATCGAGACTGTTAAAGCGTCGTGAGAATTGTCGACGGCGACGTCGGGTTTACCGATAACCGACCTCTTAACCAATATTTGCAAACATTAAATCTTCAGTCGAAACCAATGAGAGCCGAAATATTTTTTGTGTGCCCACGAACGAATTAATTGGTAATGATTTACGACAAACGACACGCATCAAACGAGTCGCAGTTCGCTCCGACGAATTCGAAGCCAAGGCTGTTCACGGATTAAAGTTACCGCGTCACAGAATGGGAACAGAAAGTGAAACCAAATCGGTAACTAATTAGATCGATTAGTCAGACACGAATAGGTCACCGAGACTGGTCGGCGTGGATTTCTCGCTTCACATTCGACTGCCTGACACGAATAATTAACGCAATGCAAACTTTCGGTAGAACGAACGCATTGTTCGGCAGCTGATGACCCGATGACACCGATAAACATCCACGTCCGTATTGTGTACCGGCCATTCGCATTCGTTCGGTTTAGCCGGTTCCATCGTTTCGATATTATTTTATTCAGGGCGTAGCGTAAGAGGAGTGGAACATGTGGCTAGCGGTGACCGAACTAGATACCTACTTGTCGGTAATACATTAACGCGAACCAAGGTTACGAAAACGCGGGACCTACATTCAAGTGTAACATAAACGATTGATGGGAACTAATAATAAACAAGTAACAATGAGTGTAGTTCGCCTTTTGATGTGTGCGAGCGCGTCATACCCGCCGCGGCCACTCGTAAAACTAATTTAAGTCCGAGTAATTGTACAGTCGACTGCAATCGCGAATTAAGACACAGTAGCTAATAATAAATGGTCCTTACGTTATTACAGCCAAATGTAACGACGTAATGGACTAACTCCACATGTTTGCAAGACTATTTTCGTATTTCATACTTTGTTGTGAATGGTAAGTGTTGTATTAAATAATACCATTTACACAAATTTAATAAGGTGTTCATTTTGAATAAGCGTCGAACAATGTATCAAAAATTGGATTATTGAAGTTGTCAACAGTAGGTAGATAGTAATATCTCAGAGCATGAAGATTGTTATTAGGACTGTGACGCTCCTATGTACAACCGCTAGGATTGATTGTTACCGCGGATCAATCCGTGGTATCCGACATGTCCTGGCGGAAGGCCAAGCCAATTGAACGAGTGACGATTCGCAACGACCAAAAAACAGGGGGTTAGACGGTCACGTATCTATTTCGGGGAGGTCGAATTTTCTGAAGTGGTCCCTGAGTCAGAATCCGCTCAGCCACTCGACTGCGGAGCCCATTGAGCTAGAGGAAACGCGTGTCTGTTTACGATAATGGTGGTGGCTACTTCGGGAAACATTTTACTACTGATGTCAGACTGATGTAACATGCCGCGATGACTGGCCGTAATGTGCATTTGAATGCTGTTGAATGTATATAACACAATACGTTCACATCATTTGATTGTTTCAACCTGAATATTGATGTTAGATAAAATGACGATGACACAACACTGATGAACATTTTACGAACGCGTTAATGATATAAACCTCGAGAGTTGCCAGTTGATCAATGAGATCCATATCGCACAAATTAATTGACACAACAATAGACAACTAAGAAATAGTAAATAGGAGAGTAGTTAGTAGTCATATAGACGACTAATGCGGAATAGTACCATTTCAAGCAGTTTTTATTGTGATTTGTACCGGTATTGTGAAAGTAGTAAATGTGACTGATAGGTTACACTAGTCTTAACTAATATTAGGTTAATGTAGCTTATGATTAGTTGAATAAGGAAGGGAGTTCCGCGTAAGAAGATCCTTTTGCGTGCCAGCGCTGCACATGTTTGCGTAGATACAAACGCTAGCCAAATGTCGGTCCACCGAGCGTCAAGAC
The DNA here is from genome assembly GCA_018250295.1 of Spathilepia clonius. NCBI lineage: Eukaryota > Metazoa > Arthropoda > Insecta > Lepidoptera > Hesperiidae > Spathilepia > Spathilepia clonius. The sequence goes on from DWRA01002735.1 coordinate 10,800, forward strand.
GGAGATACGTTATCACAGAGCAACACTAGCTGTTGTCTGAGCCGTGCCAGTGTGTATCAAACGTGACTTGGGACGGGAGGCGAGGGGCCGCGCGCACGTCCGCGACCCGCGGTCTGACGCGCTATCAGATCAGGAACCGCGCAATCCGATGGACAATTATCTCTTTATTCGTATTGCGATTATATGTTGAGTAACTGTAAGGATCGCGTAGTCTCTAATACACTTAATAGATATAATAATATTGGATGCGCCAGGCGCGATGTGTGATATGAGAAATGTCGAAGTTACGAATTTACAAGAAACTAGATGCTTTTCACTCGTGTTCAATAAATATAAGATGATATACATATAAACGATTTATTTTTAAGTTTTCGCAAGTAAATTATTTTTTAACTAAAAGCAGCCTTAGTTACTCCTTGTAACATCAGCTAGATGTCAGTGAACGATCAATCAAAATCGGTTCAGCCATTTCGGAAATTACCAGAAACAAACCAATATATAATATTTATAAATAGAACAATATCTTTTCTTTTCTGTATTTCTTATAGTCTCAGTGTTTTATGTTTGCCCTGCCGTCTTCATTAAACTGAATTTAATTACGTTTAAAGGCCAGTCATTACTAATTCAAAAAATATAATAATTATTATATTTTATGACTTCATATTAGTCAAACCAAACATGGACAAAATATATTTACTAGATAAAGTAAGCAGGTATTGATTTCCACATTTATCGCGTCTAACACAATGAGATTTATGTGTTGCTATGATATCGACGTTCTTACAGGTGCACGTACAAATTACACAGCGTACCGTAATAACAACCATCGCTAAAAGGTTACAAATGACCCATAAAGTAATTATATCGACGTTTATAGCAAGTCAATGTTGGTAATAATCCAATTATAGTAGCAATATACAAAATCGATCGTACATTGATCGCAGTAAAAGTATAAATCAATTCCAAATAAGTATTAACGACAGAGCAAACAGCAATGAATCCGCGGACGGCGTCCGTCACGTGGTAAGTATGAACTCAAAATGTTTATGAACAAAGGTGCGTTTATAGAGACACATTAGCAGGCAAGCTGAATTTTATTTACGCAGTATCATTAAACAATTGCATATTCCATCATCTATATATTAAAGTGGCACTTTAAATGCGATGGTGAGTTGAAAACATGTTAGAGTGAGAACTAACGGAGCGTTTTCTTCCGCCTCTACGCGCGAACGCGGAATAACTCCTCTACATCAAAATTCACGAGACCGCAGTTTTGTTCGATTATGTAGACATTGCGGTTGTAGAAACTCGGCGAAACACGATCGCAAGTCGAAGGTGAGGAGATGGATATAAGTTCCCACCCTTTCAGTGAAAAACAGCAAACAAACATGCACGTCGCTGAAATAAATTACGCGGTGAGAACGAAAGGTTATATACCTATATTTTTATATCTTTATGTATTGCAATTCCACCTCCGCACGCGTAGTTGGAAAGAAAAACGCTCCATGAGTTCTAAGCCTGATCGAGTCGGCTTTGTATCAGCAATTCATCACCTTACAACAAATGATTAGACGTTGCTTACTACAATTACAAAAAACAATCCATCTCCATTATTGCAATGTATCAAACGGATTAAGGCACTCATATTGTTTAATAATACTTGCGTATATGTATAATGTATAGGCATTTACATTATGATCTTGTAACATAAAATGACACGTTGCAGTAAACAACCATAACGAATGCAGTGATAGTGATATGAATTTTCCATTATACTTTTGAATTTAAATAAATGAAATCGATATACCACGGTCTAGTGGAACATGTATGTATATGCGCATACATAGATTATAGTATTATACAAAAAATGAGCAAGAATATTTCATGACTAAATCAACATATCAATACAGGCATTTAGTATACTTTTGTAACAAAAAAAATCTATTATCAAACATCTATTCAAACAAACAACTTCGCTAATAACTTGTTGGGAAAACACCAACAAAAAGAAAATATATTTGTGTTTGTAGAGTCTAATGTTTACACGTAAAATCTCATAAGTGTGTACAACCTCAAACACTTTAAAAACACTTTTAAATCGACGCGTTATCGAACACTAGGAGCACTTAAGTGTAGAAGACGATAGCAAATATTTATCGCAGCGACTGTAATATATTCAAATCGTTTAAACACTTTTAGGTACTATGTACATAAAAATATCTGTAGTGTTTGTGAGTATGTAATACGAATTTAAATAACAGGTGCATTTGTACCTCAATCAAAGACTTATATTCTTACTTTCACTTTCATAATGGAAGTAACATTTTTGTATTACTTAAAGAATAGTATTAGCCCAATCCGGGGTTTGAATATCTGGTACGTAAGTACATATCCATAAAAAAATTGAAGCTGTCAGAAAATAATTTTTATTTCCTATAATGGGCAACATCATATTTAGATGAAATCCTCACTACATTTTGTTATGTAACGGGTACTCACGATACGAAATTTTGATTTCTTAGTCGCCGATATTTCGACCCAGTTGCATGGATCGTGGTCACGGC
>DWRA01002736.1:0-13362 GCA_018250295.1 Spathilepia clonius
ACGGGTCTCCTCTCAGAGTGAGAGGGATTAGGCCATAGTCCACCGCGCTGGCCTAATGCGAATTGGTAGACTTCACACACTTTTTAAGAACTTATTTTTTTCAAAGAGGTCTCAAGTGTGCAGATTTCCTCGCGATGTTTTCCTTCACCGTTATATCAAGTGATAATTAATTTGTAATAGGCACAAAACTTCGAAAATTCAGAGGCCTGGGGTTCGAACTCGGACCCCTCGACCGAAGCCGTGATTCAACCACTAGGCTATCGCTGCTTAATAAACCTATGATAATTAGATACTTAACGGTGTTGCTATTCTCTGCTCTGATTAATCATGTATAGTGATATGTATATATGTAGGTACACACCGAAACAATTTCTATTCATATGTACTTACTGGGCTCTGACTTTGTTACCGCTGGCTTATCGTCATCATCCAATAACATCCTGTAAACTTTACAGTGTAAAGTCATTCTTGTCTCTGTCAAGTCTCGAATGGTCTACCTACCCTTTTATTACAATTTCAGAAAGCATTATCAGCTTGTTCAACGCGTGTTGTTTAATTCACATCCCAATGCCCGCCTAAGTTGTTTAGATCATTGCGTTAGAAATAGATTTGTATTTTCTACTAGAGCTGAAGTAGGTAATAACTATGTTGGCTCTGTGAATAAGTGGGTACATACAACCACATTTATTACAGACACGCAAAAAATATCAACGTTCTTCAAAAACTCAATCATGGTTTGTACAATTCAAGATATGTTTTCCTAGCGGTACGCAACGCAATAAAACGTAGCAGCTTCAAATAAGTCCGTTTTTATTTTCCGCGGAGCGAAACGTGGAGCATCGAGGTGTAAATAAAATAAAAATGTAAATGACGCGCCCGCGGCCGCGCGTCACGGCCTCTGCGGCCGAGTGATGCGGCCAGATGTCCTCAAATGTTCGGTGAATATTGCATGTATCTACCTACAAGTTATACCTTTTTCTTGTATTGGCTTTCGTTCGATATGCAGAAAAATAGTGTCAAAATTTAACTTATATCTTAGGTTATCTATAATTAATACCAAATAGCACTATGTGGTAAGGGAGATAAACTTAACGAGGTATTCCAACTTAGTCCTCAGGGGTAGCAACGTACAGTCGAGTTGGGATTCTGGTCTTATCTGGGGTGGATCACAAATGTCCATGGGCGGCAGTTGCCACTTAACATCAGGTGGACTGCATGCTCGTTTGCTACTCCACCATATAAAAAAAAAGAAAAAAAACTTTAAAACTACTGAACGGATTTTCATGCGGTTTCCACCAATGGACGGCCTGATTCTTAGGGAACGTGAAAGTTAGGTAAAGTAAGTTGAAGAACAACAACAAACAATACAAAGTCATATTTTTCTTTCTTTCTTGACATTCTTCACATTGTTTCCACACGCGCCGTGCCTGTCACAATATTGTAGTGAAAAATATAATGTTGTCTGACACGACGCGTTAAAATGTCTGTAGATATAAACGGAGCCTTAATTGCATAAATTTATTTTCTTTCCACAAGACATCAGTAGCTTTTACAACTTCCATAAAACAAGTTTCATTAAACTAACTTTAATAAAACAGCAAAAACAGGATTAAACGTCTCTATTTCTCCTCGAGTGGAATTACACGAAGCAGACGCCGCTCTCGGTCTAACGCCAGTATGGAACGGCGACAATGTGTGGAAATGGGCGAAGATTTTGCTGAATATTTTCCTGAAAATATCATATACGTTAAGTGGGCGCCTCGCGCGTGCAGCCGGGGCAGCAGGCAGCAGCAGACACTATTCTTGTTTACGTTTGTCTTGAACACATTATTCCGACAACGACTCTGTTTTATGATAAGCGGATTTTGTCTCTTTTTCGAGGATTTAAAGTTTGGGGTCATTTGTATTTTAGAGTTTTGAACCTTATTTCTTCTGCAAGGCTGACAGCTTTGTTGTGACGTCACTATTTCAATTTTTTATGTGATCATTTCTATTGGTGCGTTGAGCGATTTTTACTGGGAGAATGTCGTCCAACTTCGCATTGCAGGTTAAAGTTAACAGCATGTATACCGGAGTAGCCTGGGCAGTAGGGCAAGGTATATTAGCTTAATTGTCGAATTTAAATGATACAAACAGGAAAGAATAATATAAGTGTATGTAAATTTTATATTATTTCAATTGAGTTATGTATTTTTACTGCGCTCGCGTAGCTTATTGTAATATGTGTTGGCTAATATAACGTCAATTTTATTGGTCATTAGGGCCTAAAATAATTTGAAAACCAATAAATTATTTGTCTTTTTGTTTTGCAATCCGATGTGTGCCCGGTTCATACGTTCGTGGTATAATCCGTTTGGGCGCAGTGTCCGGTGTCTGCGGACACTGGCGCGGTGTCGGGTGTCGGCTGTGCGGACACTCGCCGCAGACACGCTGAATTAGCAGCGCCACAAAGAATATTCAGCTACAGAGAAGTTATTGATTTAATTTTGTTGCACTCAAAATAATTTTAACAGGGTTGCTTTACCGTTTGTATCTGAACAATATACGAAAATAGTAGTTGCTTCATTTTTTTGCATCTGACAGAGGCTTTATTTTAGACGATTATTATGGGAAAGCTACCCTGGTGAACAAGCGGTATTTTTTGTGTATTATAGAAGTAGAAAACTAGCACGTCGTCCACCTGATTATAGGTGGCCACTGCCGCTCCTGGGTATCTGTAATAAATTCCAGATAAGGTAAAACTCTTTGCTGCGATCGAGCACATATGCGTTGCTACCTCTGAGGGCTAAGTTAAAACGTCGCGGATAAGTGTGCCTCCTTTACAACAGTCTTCAAACCAGAATATTCCAGCGCTTAACACCTACTGCTGTTGTTAGTCGACTCACTATCATCTTGCAAATCTGCAGCCAAACTTAAATTTCCGTGGTAAATACGATGTGTATATATTCTACATCGCCTGTAGGTAATAAGAGAGAAACAAAACTGTTTAATTATGTACTGGTTATTTGGTAATACAAGCAGTGATAGACCAGTGGTTGAATCACGGCCTCTCTATCGTGGGGTCCGAGGGTCAAACCCCAGGCACACACCTCTGATTTTTCGAAGTTATGTGTGTATTATAAATTAATTATCACTTGCTATAACGGTGAAGAAAACGTCGTGAGGAAACCCGCATACTTGAAAGTTCTTTGAAAAAAAAAGTTCTCAAAAGTGTATGAAGTCTACTAATTCGCGCTTGGCCAGCGCGGTGTTACAGATGTCCACGGGCAGCAGTGGCCTCTTACCATTAGGTCGACTGAATGCTCTTTTGCTACTACTGCAATACTAAAAAAACCACTCCTAAAATTAATCCCCTGGTAACAAACAGACAAGACTAAATTTAATTTTTATATTTTAGTATGACGCAAAATGCAGAAATTTAGAAATAACAGACAAACACTTAAGTTTCTGTTGTTTAGATAATAAGTGTTTAAGGCTGTTCATTTATAGGAGTTCGAGAGTGGATTACCACTGAGAGGATTAAATGCAACTTATTTGTGTAAAATACCTCTCATACAGAAACAAAACATAAAAGCGTCCGTTGCAGACTTGAGAGAGATCTTCCAAACAATCCAATAAGCTTTAAATCCCTAATCTAATTACATTGAGTGGCGAAATAGATTGCATTTTGGAAGGCAGTGCCTTGTCGGCTCTGCGTGCCGGCCTCTATGACAATAGTGGGGAGAGCGTGTTGATCGCAGGATTAGCTAAAACCCTACAAGCTTCGGGAGGAACTCCAAACTTTATACTGAAGGCAATACGGCCGAAGTTAGAGGGTATGAGGATTGCATATATTCTGGATAGAAGATAATAAAATTGAATTCGGTGGGATGCGAATTGCAAGAGTACGGGATTTGGAGCCGCTATCGGGTAAGGGCGCAGCATTTTATATGGATTTGTAGAATAGGGCGGATGGCGCAAATTAGGGCGGGAGGGGCAAGTTACTGCTTCTCTTAACATTCTGTTTACGTTAACAGAACCAATATATGAACATATCTTTTTAAAGGTTTTTATGTGCACACTGTATTTGTCAGATGTACGTTCGCCTGTTTTCAGCTACTTTAGTAACGAAGTTTTGGCTCAGGCACAGCCTGTGAGCGTGTCTGACACGTGTCTAAATGCACCATTGTGCTTAAGATGTACACGAGGAATTAGGAAGGATATTTTAAAATTCAACCCCTCATGACTTAACAACGTAGCAAAAGAGTTGAAATTTTATAAGTCACTCCGTTACTTTTGAAGCAAGAACCATGAAAATTAGTATATAGGTTTGGTTTTAGACATATTGGATTGGAAAATCATCCTCTGAAGGTAAATTTTTAAAATACTCATTTAAATTGTACTATGTTATAATATAAGCATGGGAAGTCGCGCGCAAAAGCTAGATAATACATGTAGACATAGATTATAATATTATTAATATATTAGATTACATAGATTATGTATCTCACAGTCCACGTCCCCTACAAGTGACACACTCGCTATACATAGTAAGCGCGCACAGCACACTGGTGATGTACAGCGCGCGCCCCGCACGCCGCGCTCTCGGCCGATACAATTAATAGCCTTCCTTACACTTAGTAGCGTTAACGATCGAATGTGCTAACGTTACTAGATTAATCTTTACTACTGCTATGTTTTCTACTACTGTGCTCTAGAACATTGGGTCTAGTACATTATATACTTGTATACGTATAATATTCGACAGTAGTCGTCCTTGGGCGTGATTAAAAATATTTATGAAACTTTTTCAGAGAAACGAACACTCGAAAAAATGTTTATCATTTCTGGTTTGAGACTTTTTATTAAAGAAATACTAGCACTAAGGGCGAAGGAAAACATCTTGAGGGAACCCACATGTGCAAATTTTCAATATATAAAGTCTATTAACACGCATTTGGCTGGTATGGTGGATACTCTTCAGTCCTATTTTTTCTAAGAATTACTAAAAATACATTTATTTTTCTCTATTACTAGTTTTTAAAAGGTTTCATTCGCGTTCGTAATTATTTCTGGTTTCTTAACTTATGACGTTTGATGAAGAGCTCCAGCCCCACATGCTCCATTAGCGCACGGTAACATTGTATAGGAAAGTTTTTAAAAGACGTGCATTATGAAGTTTCTTTCGCCGCCACTTTTCCATAATGAGGCACCTTGCGAGGTGATTATAGCTTATTGACGTTACAAAATAATTCTGTAAAGTACCTACTCTCAAAAATATTTCAATTCAATTATCTACTTACTTAATTTATATGATTACTTTTATATTTATTAAATCGCCTTTGGATATTGTGACCGATACAAGAGCACGCGATCCGCACAATAATGTCTGGCGTATCTCATTTTGCTGAATTAGCAGAAATATAGCAAATGTGATAGAGAACATGATCGTGACACGTTCAAGGAGACATTCATTTGATTTGGAATCCGTCCAGACGTGGATTGTAATACAATTTGATTGCTGTTTGGCTCGCGTCGCACTGACAGAGATATGCTGCTATAACCTAAGCGAAATATCTTGTGATAGATTACAGGGGTTAAAGAATTAATTACTATGTAACATGTGTAATGAATCCCGCGGGGAACTGGAGTTCGGGCTCAAGTGAACAGGTGTTGAAGTAGACCATTTGATCTGCATAGTTATGATTAGAATTACATCCTTTAGCTAAACTTAATAAAGATAAAATATTTAACTTAATTTCCGAAAATACATTATGATCTATAAATAAACTAGCCAATAATGAAAAACTAGTTCAACACGCTCAATTTCCAATTCCTCTGAAACCAGAATATGAAATTATTATAGAGAACTCTGAAATATGTACTGGGTTTTAAACAATGGTTTCCTTTACTGTTATATCAAGTGACAATTTTTTTTAACCCTGGACGAGCAGATTTGAAATCCGAAATATTATTGTTATTATATTATGTTCATGTTATTAGTTGTGGAGTTTATTGGCGCCAAAAGAGACTTTGTAAACGATTGTCTTTGAATCAAACGTTTTAACTTTGATTGTTTTCAAACTTTTTTTGATAGAGATACGGAAATATTTTTAATAATAATAAAAAAAAAAATTATGGACAAACATTAAAAATGTCATGAGAAAACTCACGTGTTTACAAGCGAAAGTTCGTAAACGATAGATTAGCTAAAGTTTTAATCGCATAGTTATAATAGTGAAACTAGAACCTTATAAAATAATACATGTACATTTTGCTAGATACGCGCAGATTTGCGATGATAATAGAGGCAATCAAATATACGAGCCGATGGAGGCTCTATTTGATATATTGCACTGCGCTGATTGTAATCAGCCCCACCGTATCACTGGTATTTGTTTAGTAAAACAGTTGAGTTGCGTACATAATGTTTTGGCTAACTTTATTTAGTGTGATTGCTACATAACTTTATTTTCAATTTTAATTTACAAATATATTCTGAAATATGATAATTTGTATAGAATTAATACTATTATAAATACTACTTGATATCGTTTACAATATTTTTATATAGGAGCAGCAAACGAGCATTCTATATGTGTGTGGCCACAATGCAAATGTAATCAAACCTAGATAGGATTACAGTCCCTTTAGGACTAAGTTAGTTCTCAACACTTAACGCTACTGTTATTAGGTAGAAATAGGTGTCGTTGTAGTGCCTCCATAGTCAAAACCGCAAGGATTACGTCTTTGAATGTTGGTTGTAGAAAATGATAGCGCCTTACATTAGTACACATAGTGTAACACACCTTCCAAACACACAGCCGAAGCGATGTTATGAGATCCAAATAAGTTGTTTCGGTGCTGTAACAGCCGATTCATGTTATTAATTTAGACATATTGGTTGGAGTCGCGTGTAAAGCTAGTACAGTAAAAGTAGCCATTAAAAACCAAGGGACAGAGATAAATAGCCAAGTACTTCAGCGACGGGTACTTAATTGTTTTGTTAAATGTTGCGTTCAAAGTATTCAAACGTCAGCATAACAAACGATTTGCTCGCTCTCAGTACGACTTTACAAAAGGGCAATATCCTTAAAAATGTCTTTATTTACGTACAAACAATAAATAATATTCAATGTCTTGGTCATTGAACTCTTCGTGGTTCGAAAATGCTAAATCTATTTCTGCTTTATAACAGTAGTGTTAAGTGCAAGTTCTTTTGGTTTTAAGATTGTGATAAGGGAGACAGGCATGCTTGTCCCAGGCATTCCAGCTTAGTCGTCATTGGTACACATGCAATCCACCTGTTGGTAAGTTTGGTTACCATCCATAGACACTTGTAATCAATCCCCGATAAGATTACACTCTACCTGAGGTCTACCTGAGGTCGGCCACGAATGCGTTTGTACCACGCAAGAACATAGCTGTGCTTTACACTGCTCTTATTGAGCAGAAATAGGTGTGGTGGTGATGACTGCGGATTGGAATCAAAAAGGATTCTACCACCTTGTAAAGTAACTTTTTAAAAATAGGAGTCTTATATGAGGTTGATTATGCATGTTCTTTGGCGGCAGTGGCCACTTACCATCAGATGGACGGAATGCTCGATTGGTACTCCAGTGTTATAAAACATATTCTGTCTATACAAATATATATAATTGTGGTGTAGTTCAATACGCAGGGCTCGTAAAACTTAATAAATCGATTTTATTGGAATATTTACGAAATATTATGACTTCACAGGCAACATTTTTTTTAGATTTTTTAGTCTTAATGCCCCTGCATTCCCTCAGATATAGTCAAACTTAGTATCACCATTCTGTTTATGTTTAGGGGAAATAAGTTTGATTCTGTAATGTCTTTCTTTACAACAAACTCTATCAGAATTGGTTCAGACAAAAAGTAATTAATGACTGTAGAAACTAAAGCCTTATTTATTTCAAAGGCTCTTTTATTTTTATCTACATTACAATAGTTTGTTACTTAACTAATTGTAATCTTTAAGCGTACACATCTGTAATTACTTGTGTCGTTATTGCTCTTATGTTTAGAGTAATAAGGTCTTATTTACACAATACAATATAAAAGTTATCGAGGTTTTTATAATTATAAAAATACGGTTTATTTTCGTTCAGCTTTCTGTTGCTCGTTTTGTGAAACAAAAGAAAATGTAGAGTGGCGTTATACCCTTTGTTTTCTTTAATGGAGTCATTATAAGAGCATTTCTGTATAAATGTTTTTGTTATTGTAAAATATTGTAGAATTACTTTAATTTTGCTACACGATAGAAATGAGATGTATTTTTGTAGGCTAAAGATTTTTTAAGTTCAAACGATCATGTGGGAGAGATAACTTTACAGTAGTATTGTGAACGGAGAGTTTCCGACCCGCGTGGTAGTGCTGTCATACCGGTCTGACTTGCAGTGGGTTCTCGGTTCGAACCACAGCCAGTCAGACATATAATTGATAAATTTAGATTTCTGTTTTGGGTCTGGTTGTTTGTGTATTCGTCTTTGTGTGTGTTCATAGCACCTACGACACAGGGAATCCGAGTGCAGGCCTGTGAGTGTAGAAAGCGTTTTTTTTCCGTCTGGTGAGATGATGCCTGCAGAGCGGCCGCGTCCAAGATAGTCTTATATTTAGGAACTTGTATATTTACCACATGTTGAGAAAGTTTCTATATCGTGATTCAGAAATACTAGTGGCGCCATCTGTTGACGGTTTGTGGAGAGTCGATACAGTAAGAACTAATAACTCATATTTTTAATGAAAATTACACTTACTATATTTATAGCCGTATATTAACACATTATGTGAAATGGCCACACGTAAAAATGTGTACATAGACACTTAAACCTAGAACAGTAGTCTAAAGTCATTCAAGTGGCCGGCATCAAACCTGGAACCTTTGCATGCCAGACTTAACGATACCCTCAATTTTCCTAACCATTATGCAGATTAGGCATTAATATTACTTCCTGAAGATAAAAACACCGCAATGAAACTTATGCAATTTCTTTTCACGATTTTCTCAAATGTGTAGGTTCTTTGGCATATCTATCTTTGCCGATTTTTCGAACTTTGCTAATTTTGAAACTAGTATTAATACACAGCAGAGGGATAGAAAAAGATGGGATTGAGATTAGATTACAGTGCATTTTGGTTTTTCTAAAAGCTAAATAAGATTGGTGCATATGTACTTTTTGATTACTTCTAATAAATATGTAAGTTGCCGTCTGCGCTATGCTAAGGGTCCATTTGTACTAAATATATTCGTTTTGTTCTCAGTTATCAAGCGGGGAGACAGCACGTAGCGACCTAATTAATCATTACCCGTACCTAACAATATAATATTTTTTTCAGTGAAAAAGGACCTTGGGATGGAAGAAGTCCCTATCTGAGATAATTATCGGGTAAAAAATGTGGTTTCTTTGTTCCCTTTACGCCCCATTTGTTGCCTAATGAAAGGTCTATCTTTGGTAATAAAATCAGGGAAAGGGAATATAATAAAAGAAAACGTGCTATGAAGTTTCTTGCGCGTCCCCTTAAAGAAATGTCTCGTGAGCAATGGTGGTTCGTTGATGATTAAAAATAAATTCATAATCGATATTGGCGTTGAAAAAATCAAACTATTTCCAGACAAATCAGATTATTTCCATATTTATCTATGTTCGGTGTCTACTTATTTGTTTTTGTGTATATCTATAATATTCAAGACACAAAAATTCTAGATTGCTATTAGCGAGAAGACGGCACTAATCAACGATTAGCGTTTAGTTAGGAATCGGCATTATTAACATGAGATGAACTTAAAAACTTAAAACCTCCAAATTCGCGTTCATTACCACAATATTGTTGTTTCACACAAGTTCATAGTCGGAATAGGTCTCCGATTTTTGGCAGCAATGTAAACACCGTCCCATTTTAATCCCAAAACTAACAAAGCGCTTCCTACGGTCAACAACATAATCCATTCCATACAAAATTAGAGGCATCGTTGTGCCTCTATTAATAACAAGCAAAGCCTGGATTACAAGTGATTATGTCCAGTCGGCTTACAACGACGGATTAGAGCGTGGTCCGCAGCTTATCGTCCGATGTGATGGCGCAATGTATACTGTACAATGGGCTAATGTATTAAGGTGTCAAATGCTATTGCTATTTCAGTATTCCCATAGTCTATCATGATAATTAATTGAGGGTTGGTAGATTTCACACTTCCTTATCGCGATTAGAGAGATTACTGACAACTCAATGATACAAATTTCCCCATATTTTCCTTAACGTGTAAGTACCGTAACAGTTTCCCTTGCACATTTTCTGTTCTTTACAATTTTAATTAACTTTAATCAACGATACCTAAACCTTTCTTAATGTTAGTCAGCCTGCATTCCCGTTTGCAACTTCTATTACATAAACGATAACTACACTGGAATTACAATTTTATAAAACACAACAAGCAAACAGAAATTTGACTTTCAATAAAATGGAAATTCCGTTAAACAAGTAGCGAATTGAATCGTCTTCATTCTCCGCACTTTCATTTCCCGCTTTTGTTTTGCTTTCATTAAACAAGTGCATTTCTTTATTCAGTTTTAATTGTATTTCTGTTTTGTGCATCGCTTTGTGGCTTTTGAATATTGCATTTCTTAAAGTAACACAAGCAGCATATGAACATGCGACTGATATGAATCTCAGACTTCAATTATGATGGAAGTTTTATGAAAGATCCGATAGTAATACTCAATCTTCCCAATTTCGCTTATCAAAGCTAGGGATTTGTCAATTTTTGTCTACCTCAATAGTTAAATTTTGAACTGTGGTGGGCAATAGTTAATCAATTTTACCACAATACTAACGGCTAAAGGCAAAAACAGAAAGAGCTCTGAAGAACAAATTGGAACGCTTGATATTATTATTTTTGTATTAAACTAGACATTTCCTTTAAACTGGAGCACAGAACTTTTACTCTTAAATTTTCTTTCATTTCCATTCAAACAATAACTGTTTACAAAGTAGATATACAAACAAAACGCACTTTAGATTTCCTTCTGTTTCTCGTAACTGAAAGCGAGTGATTAAATAGTTTTTGAATTCTGAAGTTTGGATTCCTGTTTTATTGTTCCAACATTACCGTTTTTCATAAAACTCCTGTCTTTACCGTTATCCTTATATTCAAATTGTGATCTGTCATCCAAATTCCATTTCGAGCAATATTACGATTCCGTCCGTCGGCTGAAGTCGTGTGTCCAATTAAAAAGTTTCCACGGTCCCCCGTCACGCCGGCTTAGCGAGTGTCATCCACAAGAATTAATTTCTCCGCACTTCAAATCTAGGAGACAACTTTTTGAGATTCAGGCCTCTCAGAATTGCCTATTGGTTTTCTTTGTTTATTGATCTGCAAATAATAATAACTTATCGTTGTTATTCGCAAAATATTCATTGAAAAATTAAAAAAAAACATATTTTCCTGTAAAAGTTTCTATACATCGAGACAAGTATGATTTAGACAAGAATGTTATATTTCGTTAAACGGTTGGTTGAGTTTATAATTAATGACTGAAAACAAAAAAACAGTTTCCCTTCAAGTTTTTTTGAACGTTTTATTTTCGAGACTTGCGTTCTGTTTACCGTTGTTATTAGATATTATTAGGGAAGATAGAGCCAGTATGATACTACCAGCGAGGTACCCCCGCCGCGCCTGTTTCTAGCGAGAACCTTCCTTCTAAGTCTCCTGTAGCAGCTACGCATTTGTGATCAACTTCAGGTCGATTGTTCTATACAAAAATTGTCCACATGTGGCAGCAGCCAACCACCATTTCCCGTCAGGTGCATTGCATGTTCCTTATTATTTTTTTTATACATTGGAGTAGCAAACTAGCATGCAGTGTACCTGATGGTAATTGGCAACTGCCGCCCATGGACATTTGTGATCCACTCGAGATGAGACTAGAATCCCAAATGAAGTCGACCACAGATGCGTTGCTACCCTTGAGGACTAAGTTGGAATGCCTCGTTAAGTTTATCTCCCTTACCAGACCCTTCAAACCAGACTACAGCAGCGCTTCTGTTATTAGGCAGAAATAAGTGTAGTTATTTCAATTTTGTGTTTTTAGGACACATGGCATTATCGAAGTGTTTGTCAGTATCCTCGTCAATCCCCTATCTTGTTTCGCGACGTCGTTAAATGACGGCGTTATTTTTAACGGCTAATGTATTCACGGCTTGAGGTTACCGCGGCCCCTCGCCTCTCATCAATATTAACAATATTATCATTCGGGAGCTTTTTCTTCGAGAATTTTTGTTTTCATAATGATGTAGCTGTGGTATGGAGTGGGCAACGCGCTTTGAAAGTGATGCCGTAGGATAAAGGGGTGTGAATCATGGAGAAGGTCATGTGCTTGTACTGTTGGGTGTTTGTATGTTGTGATATATATAAAAGCATGCATTCGGTGATATACAGTTGTAAGCTGACACATTAATTGCCGATAAGCGTGAGCACTCATGGGAACACTTGTATTATCGGAATTCACTAATTCAACATCCACTGCAGGCGCTGCATGTTTCAAAATAACCATTATTTTAAAGTTTCAAAAATAGTAATTAAGAGCATGCTTGTTTATACAGGTTAAGGAAATAGCAGACTCTGATTTTTAATTTTCTATTTGCTTAAAAATAATTAGAGAACTTTTGCAGAATATGAAAACCATAACCGCGTGTAATACAGCTTTCGTTTAATTCATTTCTTATACTTCTATCCTAATCTTTAGGGATGAAGACGTAATATTTTTAGGCTCCTATAATGTATTCATGGGCTGAGGTTGAACTTGGCTCCACCTCTCGTCAATATTATACCGCTTGTACGACCAGCACCAAGTAAGCGATAAGCGATTAAAGCGACACACGATTTTATGCATGTCTTCAAAATGTATAACATTTTACATCGTGGTTCGACTGCGGTGGCACTACCGCCACACCTATTTCTACTTAATAGTAGCAGTGTTTTGATTTGAAATGTGTGGTAAGTAATATTTATCGCGTTCCAACTTAGTCCTCAGGGGTGGGAAAGCATCTATTGTCGACCATATTAAAAAAATACAGATGGATGAGTCGAATTCGAACCAAATTCAATTCAACTCTCTATTATTACAAACTGTTTCCTATAGAACATTTTCTGAACGTCAACAATCGACAATCTTATTTGTTATTTCACTATGGAGAAATTGAAAGACTTTTAAAGATTTAAATATTTTTCTTGAACAAAACACGTTACAAAAATATATAGTATTCGTAAACATCTGCAATAGTATAAACTGTGTCGCAGGTGTTTACGCCCATCCCGGGCACACAGAAGGATACGTTCAATAACATTTAGTTTAATTT